>JAAAKG020132203.1:0-64587 GCA_010014905.2 Druon quercuslanigerum | reverse complement strand
AAATAAATGCGAATTTGAAATCTTTAAAATTTTTCGCAAAAATCTTCTTAAAAAATTTGAAATCGTTTAAAATCTTAATTTTTCAACAAATAAATGCGCATTTTAAACCAAGAGATAAATTTTTAACAATCTTCTCAAGAAAATTTAAAGAAATTTGAAATTTTTGTAAAATGTTCTTAACAAATTTGTAATTATTTAAAATCTTAATTATTCAACAAATAAATCCGAATTTTGAACCTAAGAAGATAAATTTTTAACAATCTTCTAAAGAAATTTGAAATTTTTGTAAAATTTTCCCAAAAAATTTGAAATTTTTAAATTTTTTCGAAAAAATCTTCTTAAAAAATTTTTAATCGTTTAAAATCTTAATTTTTCAACAAATAAATGCGCATTTTAAACCAAAAGAGATAAATTTTTAACAATCTTCTCAGGAAAATTTAAAGAAATTTGAAATTTTTGTAAAATGTTCTTAACAAATTTGTCATTATTTAAAATCTTAATTTCTCAACAAATAAATGCGAATTTTGAACAAAAAGAGATAAATTTTTAACAGTCTTCTAAAGAAATTTGAAATTTTTGTAAAATTTTCGCAAAAAATTTGAAATCCTTAAATTTTTTCGAAAAAATCTTCTTCAAAAATTTGAAATCGTTTAAAATCTTAATTTTTTAACAAATAAATCCGAATTTTAAACCAAAAGAGATAAATTTTTAACAATCTTCTCAAGAAAATTTAAAGAAATTTGAAATTTTTGGAAAATGTTCTTAACAAATTTGTAATTATTTAAAATCTTAATTTCTCAACAAATAAATCCGAATTTTAAACCAAAAGAGATAAATTTTTAACAATCTTCTCAAGAAATCTAAAGAAAATTTAAAGGAATTAAATTTTTCGAAAAAATCGTCTTAAAAAATTTGAAATCGTTAAAAGTCTTGATTTTGCAAAAAATAAATGCGAATTTTGAACAAAAGTGAATACATTTTTCACAATCTTTCAAAGAAAATTTAAAGGAATTTGAAAATTTTGAAAAATGTTCTCAACAAATTTGTATTTATTTAAAATCTTTATTTTTCAACAAGTAAATGCGAATTTTGAACCTAAAGAGATAAATTTTTAACAATCTTCTCAAGAAAATTTAAAGAAATTTGACATTTTTGTAATATCTTCTTAAAAAATTTGAAATCGTTTAAAATCTTCATTTTTTTAACAAATAAATGCGAAGTTTGAACAAAAAGAGAAATTTTCAACAATCTTTTAAAGAAAATTTAAAGAAATTTGAAATTTTTGTAAATTGTTTTCAACAAATTTGTATTTATTTAAAATCTTGATTTTTCAACAAGTAAATGCGAATTTTGAACCAAAAGAGATAAATTTTTAACAATCTTCTCAAGAAAATTTAAAGAAATTTGAAATTTTTGTAAAATGTTCTCAACAAATTTGTGATTATTTAAAATCTTAATTTCTCAACAAATAAATGTGAATTTTGAACCAAAAGAGATAAATTTTTAACAATCTTCTAAAGAAATTTGGAATTTTTGTAAAATTTTCGCAAAAAATTTAAAATCTTTTAATTTTTTCGAAAAAATCTTCTTAAAAAATTTGAAATCGTTAAAAGTCTTAATTTTTCAACAAATAAATGCGATTTTTGAAATAAAAGAGAAAAATTTTCAACAAAAATGGAATAATCGTTTACAAAAAATTGATTTTCATATAATAGTTTAAAATAGTAAAAAAAAAAACTTTTTAACAGAATTGTTAATTTTAAACAGAATTAATTTTTAACTAGATTAGTTCAATTTTAACGCAAGCATTTAAATTTTTCATAAAAAATTAAGGTTTTTTATAAATATAACTTTCGAACAAAATAGCCGCAGTTTCAAGTAAATATTTGAATTTAAAACAAAACAAAAAAGCAAATTTTCAACCAAAATTAGAAGTTAAAAAATAAATGACACGAATTTCGGACAAAATTGTAGCACTTTGAACGAAATGGTTAAATTTTCTACCAAATAGAATAATTTTTAACCAAAAAAACGCGAATTTTCAACTAAATAGTTGACTTTTTAACCAAGAAAATGAATTTCCATCAATGAAAAATAATTAAATTTCCAGTAAAAAATAGAACGTTTTAACCAAAAATAATTCGAAAAAGGGCAAAATGGAAATGAGTACGAAATCTGGGAAAAAATCCAATCTTAATCAAAATTTCCCGGTTTTCCCCGATTTCCGGGTCAGCTAAACACCCTGTTGTTTTAAAGGGGAAATTTAATACTCAAAAGAAGATTTTTTATTCTCGATTTGATATTTATTTCAAGCAAATAACCAAGACTGATATTTTTAATTAAAAAAAATTGATCTTACGGTGTGAATTCGCTGAGGACCGAGTTTGGTATTGGCTGCTGGGCGTCCTAATTCAAACTTCCTCTTCTTCCTTAGCGGCTTTCGTTTGCCACCAGTGGCACGCCTTTTATGCCAGTGATCACGGGAAATACCTAAAAAAAAAAATTGACACCAAATTATATATTTTTATTTCCCTTGAGCAACAAAGTTTCATCAAAGTCTCATTTTTTTCTTTAAAAAACAAACTAAATACAATTTGAATAAATTCGAATCCACATTTTGTAAAAAAAATTAAGAACTCTAGAATAATTTACTCAACAATTGAAGAGAATTTAATAAATAATTCAGTATTTAACAACAATTTTAGTTTTAATTCTGGAGTGCACTTTTTCACTACTATACACTTTCAAATCACAAAAAAACAAACAAACAAATAGACACTAAATGTTTAAACTTTAAAAAATAATTTTTTTCCCCTCATAAATCCCGAAACTTTGAAATTCAATTCGAAAAGTTGCAAGTTTTCGAAAGTTGCCGAACCTAACCTCACTTTTCACAACTCGTGGATATAACATGAAAAAATTTTTTTTGACAATTGTAATAAACTGTCACAATGTCGAAAATGACTTTCGCCAGTAATAAAAGCACAAAGGGATATTTTTATATTGATTAATGATTTTAATAATCGGTGAAAACGTCAAAGGAACCGACTTCAGCATTGACACAAATCGCTTCCACATTTTGGGGTTTGTTTTTCGACCGAACTCACAAATATTACGCGGCACTTGGAAAAAATGAACGGGAGAATAATTAGCAAATGGAATTTTTGAGTTCCGTTGCAAAATTGAGAGGATGTTTTAGGATTTTAAAAGACATGTGGAAAAACGTCGACACTCACCCATGGTGCTTGACGCGAAAAGAAGAACACATATAAACTAAACTCTAGAAGGGAAAACAGTTCTTACAATTTGACTGTTCAGTCCCATTGCGCATGCGTATCAACAGCAGCACTGGGTATCTCCAGTAGTGACGTCAGCTTTCAAGATGGCTGCATGCTGAGGACCAAGCAATGGGGGAGTTTACCACTCCTACTCAAGAGAGTGCACGAATTATTTTATTTCAAGTGTTTCAAATTTATTTAAAAACTTTGAAAAATCATTCAAAATGTAAAATAGTTAATTTTTTTAAATTTTCCCAGAAAGTTTAAGTAAATTTATTTACTCTTTGGAAACTTACCGAAATTCTTTTAAAGCTTCTAAAGTTTTTTTTTAAATACTTGAAAATATTCGAAAATCTTATTTTATTTTGTTTTATTTTGCTATTTTGAAAAATTAAAACATTTTGCTTTAAAACCTCTTAAGAACATTCTTTTTTTAATCTTTTCAGACCTACGAAACCTGCTAATCTTTAAAAATTATGCAAATTTTTCCTGATTTTTTTTTAAACTGCAAAATTATAAAAATTAGCACCAAATCTTTCAGATTTTTCTTTGACAATTTTAAAAATATTTTTAAATTATCTATTAAAATTAATTTTTCAAATTAAAATATCATTTTAATTTTTCACAGGAACCTGAAGAATTTTTTTTCGTATTTGTGAAACCTTACCTAATTCTTTAAAAAATTTTACAAGTTTTAATTAGTTTTGGATCCTTTCAAAACTTTTAAATTTCTTTTAAACTTAATCAAATTTGTCCTAAAATTATGTAATATGTAGAAATTCTGAAATTTTGCTTTAAACTCTTTTACACATTAAAAAAAAAAATTTTTAATTTTCCTATGAATCTTAAGAACATTTTCTTCATTCTCTGCAAAAATTCTCTCTGCAAAATTCAGGTTACCTAAAATTTTCTTAAATCCTGAAAAATTAAAAAAATGGTCTTCTACATTCTTTTCTCAGGCATTTTGAAATCTTTAAAACTCAAAATTAATATTATTAATAAGATAAAGTAAACCAAATATTTCATAATTATTAAAAGGCTTCTAATTTTATTTGGAAATCTTCAAAAAAAATGTTTGTCCATAATTCAATTTTTCTTATCTGTTTAAAAATATTTGCAATTGCAATTTTCTTTTCTATCAATAATGTTCATAAATATTTTTAATAAATTTTATAATTAAGTAGAAATGATTTCATTTGAAATTTTGATATACAAAGTTGATAGGGCAGAAAAAAATGTTACGTAATCGGCTCCCTAATTGCTAGGCCCTCGACGTGCAGATATCATGACCTGTGACGTCACAACTTTAATTTAGAGAGCTTACCACTCGCCAGTGGGCGCCATCTGTTCGATTCCATGTTCTGCGAAAATTTAAATTTATTAATCGAAAAACAGCTTTTTTTTATAAAATTATTAATAAAGAATTATAGTTTAATTATAAGATAAAATAAAAGAGTAAGTCACGCAGTTTAAATAGAAAAATATTCAATATTTCAATTACTGGTCACTTTTTCTTGCGTAATACTGAATTTTACAAAAATAATATTATTATGAACTAGAAAAAATTCAATGCACGTGTTTTGATTAAATTCGCTGTATTTCGCCAAATAGTAGATTTTTAACTAATAAAGGAAAATTTTTGACTAAATTTTCTACTAAAATAAAAAGAGTTTTCATTAAAATTGTTAGATTTTCAACTAAAAAAATTATTTTTAACAAAAAATGGAGTAGTGACATTTTAAAATAAATTTTTTTTCAACAATATGGTTCAATTTGTAATATATGAAGTGAATTTCAAACTAAAAAATAAAGTTTTACCCATAATGGAATAGTTAAATTTTCTCTTGAAAAAATGTTGAAAAAGCAAGTGTTTTAATAGAATATCTTAATTTTCAGCCATATAAATAAATTTTTAACTACAGTAATGAATTTTTAACCAAAAAAAATAACTTTTTAACAAAGTAGTATAACTTTAAACCAAAAAAGATTAATTCTCTACGATAAATTTAATAAAAGCAACAAAATTGTTTAAAAACTAGTACATTTTTTTTCAAAAGTAATACATTTTTAGGTAAAAAAATTTCTAAACAAATAAAAAAGTTTCTTTTTTAGTTAAAAAAATAATTTTGAACTAAAAAACGAGATTTGAACAAATATTTAAATTTATAACCAAAACCAATAAATGAAAAAAACCTATTAAAATAGTTAAATTGTCACAGAAAGCAGTGAATTCGTGACGATTAAAATAAATAGTTCATTTTTTATTTAAAAAATAATATTATTATAAAAAAGTAGATTTGGTAATATATTTAATTGAATTTGTAAACTAGAAGAATAATTTTCTAAAAAAAAATTAATTTTCAAACATACAGTTGCATTTTCAACTAAAAATGTCAATTTTCGAAAAAGATAAACAAACGTTCACAAAATTTGTTTAATTTGGCCGGAAAACGTTTTTTTGATAAATAAGAAATTTTAGCAAAAAAAGGACAAGTTTAACTTTTCATTTGATCAATTTTCAATTTTAAAAAACTGATACATAGATTACCATTCGCTAGATTTTTTATAAAAATTATTAATAAAATTTTTTAGTTTATTCATAAAACAAAAGATTCAATTTTAAAAAGTAATATTTTAAGTACAGCCAGTTATTCTTTCGTAGTTCTGAATTTCACAAGTATAACACTGTTATAGAAATAAAGTTTCAAAGTACAAGTTTTCAATAAATTTCTACTTATAATAGCGAGAGCTAAAACATGCCATACTGTTCGGGGTAAAAGTCCAACTTAATTGCGATAAAATAGTCTTTTTGTTAGAATTCTGAGTCGGTTAAAATACTCTGCGAACGGTAACGAGAACCAGAATATTACCGAGAATATAACCAGAGGATAAATTCCTGGAGAAATTATGACAAAGATCCAAAATCAACATAATAAGAAATTTCAACTCAATTTTTGATAAATTGGCGATAACTTAAATTTAGATAGTTGATAATACAACATTTAAAAATTTTAACAGTAAAACTTCTTTTATGCATTTTTATTTATTTATAAATGTACCGTAAAGAAGACAATATTGCTCAAATTCATCAAATTCAAAAATTTCCTTAAATCCTTTTAAATTCGCCTAAATTCTTTCATATTCGCCGCTATTTAACCCGAACTTAAATTCTCTAAAATTAAGGAACTCTACTTTTTGGCTTAAAAATTCAGCACTGAGGAAGTTTACTACTCACCAGAGTGCGCTATCTGTACGGGCCAGAAGTCTGCGAAAATTCAAATTAGGTTCATGAAAAATAGTTTTTTTTTTTTTACAAATTATTTGTTTACATTAAAAAACCAATGGTATTGCAGAAAAATCATCTTTTTTTTTATTGTTTTCAAGTTTTTAAACTGGATGGGAGAACGATATAAGTTACAATAAAATATTTAATAACAATTTTTCTTAATAGGGTGCGCATTTTTTTAATTATAAAAATAAGGCAATGAAAATACTTTTTTTGATTTTAATGCATATTATGATTTGTATGATGATATAAATTTATTTAAATGCAATATATATTTGAAAATTCGGTTGTTTTTTTGGTCAAAAAATTCATCAGCTTTAATTAAAAATTTAAAAATTAATTTTTTAAGTTGCAAATTCCACTTTTTCGATAAAAATTTACCTATTTCAATAAAAATTTATTGTCAAAAATACATTAGTTTTAGTTGAAAATTGAAGTTCTTTGTTTAAATCTCCCTTTTTTCGTTCACCATTATTTTGAAAATTAAACTACTTTATTTTTTGTTGCAAATTAATTTTTTTAGTCACAAATTCACTTATTTGTATGAAAATTTATTAATTT
Organism: Druon quercuslanigerum; assembly: GCA_010014905.2. Taxonomy (NCBI): domain Eukaryota; kingdom Metazoa; phylum Arthropoda; class Insecta; order Hymenoptera; family Cynipidae; genus Druon; species Druon quercuslanigerum. The sequence goes on along the minus strand of JAAAKG020132203.1, from coordinate 57,462 downwards.
GATTGTAATAATTAATTAGGCAATTCATTGCTTTTCCTTAAAAATTAAAGTATTTTGTTCAAATTTTCTTTTTTTGGTACCTAATTATTTTTTAAACTCAAAATTGAATTATTTTTTTGAAAGTTTGTTGTTTCTTTATTGTTAAAAATTTATTAGTTTTGGTTTGAAAATTCAAGTATTTTTTCCAAATTTCCTTTTTCTGGTTCCTAATTAATTTTTGATTTCAAAATTGAACTATTTCATTTTTTGACATAAATTCATTTTTTTAGTTTGCAAATTGATTTCTTTCAATGAAAATTAAACTATGTTATTGGATTTTCTGTTGATTATTTTTTTTGTCGAAAAATCAAATTAAATTTGTTGTGCTGAAAATGTTTTATTTTTTAGTTCAAAATCACTTATTTAGTTACAAATTAAACCATATTGTAGGAAATTAAATTTTTTAACCTAAATTACTCTTAGTTAGAACTGGAAATATTTAGTTGAATCTTTATTGAAATAAACTAAATGGCCTGCTCTTTGTCTTATTTCTCACATAAACTATAAGCTATTATTATTAATTAGTATGAAAAACTATTTTTGATTTATTAAATTTAAATTTTCGCAGAACTCGGAATCAAACACATCGCGCCCTCTGGTGAGTGGTCAACTCTCCAATTTCAAGTTGTGACGTCACATGTCAAGATGTCTGCACGCCGAGGGCCAAGCAATTAGGGAGCCGATTACGAAACATTTTTTTTTCTGCACTATGAACTTTGCATACCAAATTTTAAAAGACATAATCTCACTTCATTTTAAAATTTATTTCTTAATATTTAGAAAAATAATTTTAAGTTTTGAAAATTTCATAATGTGCGGAAAAAGAATATAGATGGCTTTGGGACAATTTTTTTAATTATTGTGGATTTAAACAATCTTTACGTAAGCTGAATTTTTCAGGATGTTAAAAGAATCAAAAAAAGTTTTCATCCATAGGAAAACTTTAAATGATTGTTTTGAAAACTTTACAAAACATTTTTGATTATTTTGCATTATTTTTTAAAAAGATTGTAAAAGATTTTAAAGCAAAATTTTTTCAATTTTGTCATGTTAAAGAATTTGAGAAAAAATTTGAGTAAGTTTAAAAGATAATCATAAATTTTGGAAGGATCCAAAAATAATTAAAACTTGTAGAAATTTTTAAAGAATATTGTAAGGTTTCATGAAAATGAAAATTTTTATTTAGATTATAATAAAAAATTTAAATGATTTTTTATTTTGAAAAACTAATTTTAAGAGATTATTTGACAAGATTTTAAAAAATTGCAAAAGATTTCTAAAAGTTTCAAACAAAAATCAAAAAGATTGTGAGCCAATTTTTAAAATTTTACAGCATTAAGAAAGAATGCAGGACAATTCTAAATAATTTTTAAAGATTAGAAAGTTCAGAAGGTTTAAAAGATTAATAAAATAATTTTTTTAGAGATTTTGAAGCAAAATGTTTCAATTAAGTAAAAAAAAAAAAATAAAGCAAAATCGAGTAAATTCAAGAAATATCTAAAAAATTAAGGAGATTATAATTTTAAAAACATTTCAAAGATTTTAAAGAAAAAAAAACAACTTTAGAAGCTTTAAGAGGATTCCGCAAGGTTTCATGAAAATTAACAAATTTTAATTTAAAATTTCGAAATAAATACAAATCATTTAAAAATATTTTTAAGGAATTTAATACGTTTTAAATAGATTCGAAATATTTAAAAGCTTGGAAAAATTTCAGAAAATTTATTAAATATTTATTAATTTCTTCCAAACTTCTAAAAGTCCTACACATATTTTTTAAAGATTAGAATCTATCCTAATATTTAATAAAATCCTATTAAATAAAAAAAATCCTTAAAATCTTCTAGATTCTTCTTTGACACATCTAAAATATTTAAAAATCTGTTATAATTTTGTCAAGAATCTTATAAAAAGTATATTTAAATAAGTTCACAAACTGATAATAGTTATTTTCTAAATTTGCTTTTTTTGCCGAAAATAATTTTTATGCTGAAAATTGAACTACTCTATTTTTGTTAAAAATATATCGTTGGACTTTTCTAGTTGGTTTGGTTAAAAATGCATTTCTTTAGAGAATAATTTAACAATACTGGTGAAAAATTATTTTTTGTTTTGTTTCTTTTAGCCCTCGGCGTGCAGACATCTTGGATTTTCTCCACTGTAACTTAACATTGATATTTAAAATTGTGACGTCAGATGGCAAGATGTCTGCATGCTGAGGGCTAAGTTATAATAAAAGTTTTATGAGACTTTTATCAATCATTTAAATAATAATTTTGATCTTTTTTTTGAACGATTTTATTACGTAATTTAAAAGATTTTGTAACACAAAGAATAATGTCCAAATACAGTTAAGATTAAAATCTATTTTTGCCAAGCTTTAAAAAAAAGTGATATCTTGCTTGGCCCTCACCTTGCAGACATCTTATCAGCTGACGTCACAACTATAAATACCTAGCGGAGTTTATCACCCGCTAGGTAGTCAATGACTTTGACCTTGAATGGGATTTGCAAGGTCATTTAGAGGACAAAGTGATTTTTTAAAATGGAAACGGTTATTAAGACGCCGGACTCGCACTAGTTGGGTGTGGTCTCAATAGTAAGATGCAAGAGAACTCACTGTAATCAAGCACCTCAAATAGTGAGAGGCAAGGGGACTCACTCTAATCAAGCACCCCGAAGAGTAAGAGTCAAGGGTACTTATTTCAATGGAGAACCCCGAAGGGAACATAATCCCATTACGCCCACGTCGCTGTGCCTACGTTGTGATAAAAATAGGAAGTATTTAAAACTACAACAGAATTTAGTCACTTTTTTATATTTGACCTTCGTTTGACCTTGTTATGAGCTTTATGAAATGATCATTTTCATACTTTTCAAGTCCAAGGCCATACTAACGGTTTCCATTTTTAAAAAATCACTTTGACCTCTGAATGACCTTGCAAATCCTATTCAAGGTCAAAGTCATTGGCAACTTTGTGTAATCACACTATAGATTAAAATATACCAGGAACTTCCGTTTCCGAGTGAATAGTGAAAGTGCCTAGAAGAGTTTGGATATAAGAGATTGTTTGAGGGATTGTGAAATTGAAAAGTAGATGATGATGTTTTTGAGGATTGAGACAGATTTGTGTAAAAGTTGAGGTTAGGTCGGTTTGAGATTTGTCACAGGGTGGGAGGACTAAGTGGATCAGGTTAGTAGTAGCAGGGTTGGGTAGAGACGGAGAAAGACAATACAGGTACCAGAACGCGACGATAGATAGAGGCAGGGAAGGTTAGAAAGCGGAAACATTTGAAATTGGATCCATGGATAGCGAAGAGATTAGCATCGAGGAAAAATCGGATTTAGACCCGGAAGTATTTAGTGCACAGAAAGAGAAGATCAAAGAAAGAAAGGCAAGGGGGAAGTAGAATAAAACAATAGAAGAGTAGAAATTAAGAGCAAAAAGCATGGGATCGATTGAAGTTTTTATCAAAAGGAAGAGAGGGGAGAGGGGTAGCAGTGAAGAGAAGGACGATTTAGGTTCTTACTTGAAATATCCAAAAATTTTTAGATCGCCGCCGAAAAATCAGAGTTTTGTAAAGAAGGGTGAGAATAGTAAGAGTTCTGAAGAAAACGGAGATGAAACCGAAGATCAGATGAAAGAGGAAAGACTGAAAGAAATTTTCGAAGTCGTGATAGAAGTAATGGGCATTAATGGAGGAGTGTAAAAAAAAAGGGGAGAGGAATTAGGGAAAGAAATTAGGCGGGAAATGGCGGAACTTAGGGAAAAAATGAAAAAATGGGAAGAAGTTAGGGAACAGTTGGAAAAGAGGATGCAGTCATTGGAGCCAAAACTAGAGAAGGAGGAGGATAATAATAAGAAGGTAGAGGAGATGCAAGGCTCACGGAGAAGGAAAGACTGAGAAAAATAGAAAAAAGAATTGAAAAGCAAGAGAGGTGAGAAAGAAAGAGAAACATAGTGACAAATGGTATAAGATTAGAGAGGCGAAAGAAGTACTAACGAGGATTGATGCTAAGGTATAGATAGAGGAAGTGTGAAGTGTAGGAAGGGAAGAGCGAACAGGGTAGAGAATGGTACTGGCGAAACTAAAGAAATGTGAACATACGAGTGAAGTGGTGACAAAGAAGAGGATGTTATATGGAAGCTTGGAGAGAATAAAGAATGATTTGACACGGGAAAGGGAATGAGGAAAAATGAGAGGAAGAAAATCAAAAGATAAGATACTGAATGGGGAGGGAAAGAAGTTCGTAAAGAGCTTGGAGGAGTTGGGTTGGTTTATCTTAAACGGAAATATAGAGAGAGATAAGGGCGTAGAATATACACAATCAGGAGGAGAAAGGGGAACGGTAATTGAAGATAGTAAAGAGGAGAATAGAGGCGGATAGGATAAGGATTGTAAAGAGAAAAAGAAGGAGTTTAGAAAGGAATTAAAAATTGGAGAAAAGAAAAAAGTAATAGGGAAGAATATAGGAAAAAAAAGAAAGAGTATTTTGAGTTGTGTCATCAAAAGAAAGAAGATGAGAATAAAAGGTTTGAGGAAGAGGCTGAGAATTCTAGGACGGAAAAGAGGTATGGAAGGTAGTAAATAGAGAAAGAAGAAGAAAGAGATCAAACCAAGATATTAAAATGGTAGAATAGAAAATATATTTTTTGGATTTGTTAGGAGGAGTTGAGAGAAAAGTTAAGAAGGGAGGAGAATATGGTAGAGAAAGAGATGAGGAAGAGGACATAACAAAGGAAGTAATAGTCAAGGTTTTAGGAATAATGAACAACGGAAAGGTAGCTGGTATAGATGTGATTCCAAATGAAGTATGGAAATATGGAGGGACAGAACTAAAGGAAGGGGCATGGATAATGTGTAATCGAATATGGAAAGGAAAGAGGTGAGCAAAGTTATCGGAACAAGGAGTAGTGATTCCAATAGTTAAAAAAGGCAAAGGAGAGGAGCTTAAAACTTATAGGGGTATTGATAGTTTACAAGAAGGTATATAAGGTGGCAAAATATACAAAGGGAAAAATTAAGTACTAGAACGGGATAGAGGGCATGGGAATTTGAGATGAAACTGAGGGAGGGAAAGAGAGGGGAGTTGGCGAGAAATGGCTTGATGGAGGTGGAAGAGAGGAGAGGGAGGGCATTAGAATTAACGAGATGGGAAGAAGAAAGGAGGGAGTTCTTGAATGCTAAAGATATATAAGACGAGACTAGAGTAAACTATGAAGAATTGGAAAAAAGGACCGGGAAAGACAATTAATAGAAAGATGGGGGATGACTGAGGAATCCAAATACAATAAATGGTATAATATGGTAAAAAAGGAAAATTTACCAAAGTATTTTGAAAAGGGATAGGGAGATTTGAAGCGTAAAGATTGTAAGTAAAAATAATTTCAAAGAAATTGAAGAAATTTCAAAGAAATTGGGAGGTGTTAAGGATTTTCAAGAAATTACACAGGTAGGTCGTTAAGGTAGGACGTCTTATCGCAACGAACCTGTTTTTTTCACACCTGAGAAACCTAACTCCGGCGGCACTATCGGGGGAAAAAGAGGTTATGAATTCTGAGATCAGAGAAATAAATGACTTTTGTTTGTCACAATGATTAAGCTCGTCCGTGTTGAATTTTTAAATTAACTTGTTGTTTCTTTCTGACAATATGACTTAAAATAAAACTACTAAAATTACCAAAAATTAATTAAGAATAATTAATTACTGCACTGATAAATGTTAAAAAAAAAATCTTTTTTTGCTGAAATCAGAATTAATAACGTTTTTTGCATGAAATCCACAATATTTTTTCATCTGTTACTCCAAAATTCTAATTTAGGATTAAGACACAAACGCAGTATACATGCTAGAGTGGAATATCGATGTCGGAATCGTGCTGGGGACGTTATTAGAAAATTCCCTGCGTTAGTTACTGTACCAGTTACTAGAGTAAATCCCTACATATGTAACAGTCTGGACCAATTTTGGCGCGAAAATTTGAATTTTCAAATAAAAAATATTTCCGAATTTAATCTATTTCCAAATGCTGGGATCGTTCTAAAAAGAAGGTTAGGAACTCTTCTCGTACGGTCTCCGACTCGACGAAAGCAACGATGAAATAATTTTCCAAATTCGTGAAATGATAATTTCAGCTGGACAAAAATTGTAAGGAGCAAAACACAGATACCACGTCGCGAGTAAGTCAAAATCTGATCTCAAAAATCGATGAAGTCCGCGGGGTCCCGGATCGCGCAGTGATACATACATCTCCTGCGCAATCCTACTCTAATTTGTTTTCACACGTCGAACCAATAAAAATTCTAAATTGTACCCCCAGCCTGATGAAACTATGATTTAATTATTACGTAAGTTGTTGATGCGAACCCAGTTTGGGTTACTTATAAAAGACTTCCCATTAAACACGTTATGACCATTGATCTTTATTTAAACATTATAAAACATGATCCCAGGATTCAATGTATCATTTCTAATTAACCCCTTTCTAAACTGCCTGTTTCAAAATAGTTTTGAAACACGTTTTGTTCATTTCATTTCCGCATTCCACCTTAAACTGAAAATAAAACCTGAAATAAGAATATTCTTTCTAACCTCATATAAGTAAACATAATTTCAAATATAGAAAACTCCTTATATTATAGATACGGTTTGCTTTAAAGGGAATAGCAAATCTCTCTATTTTTCTTTTAATATTTTATTTAAGTTTTCAAAATTCAATCAATTAATCAATTATGGTAATTTAACTCATTCTATTACAAATAATTTTATATTTGCATTAAAATGCTTCGCGCTTTTGTAACCATCCAGGAGGTGCTGCTCCTATCGGGCAACATCGGTACTAGTGAACAAGCACCGATTGTTACATTAGATGTAGGGATATGTCATCAAGCGTTCGTAAAGCTCGCTATATGAGTAAAAATACTTATTGTACCAAGCGGTATATACCATACGTCGGGACGGAAGGGAGTCTCTTGAAATTATAACTGCAGCGAGATCATCAGCGAAGCCCATAAGCTTGGTATTCATGGGCAAAAACAGAGTAAAGATCTCGTCATACACCACGTTCCAAAGATCTGGTCCAAGGGCTGATCCTTATGCCACTACCACAGTGACCTTCTTACTCTTAGGACCTATTGTTGTATCATAGATCAACTGTCTGTTACTTAAGTAGTCGTCGATTATTCTTAATAAATCTTGCGGGATCGCAAATCGCTCAATCAAGGCTTTCAATATAGCTATCCACCTCACAGAATTGAAAGCATTTTTAACTCCCAGTGTCACTAGTATGCAAACACTCTTTGTCCTATAGCTTCCAGACCATGCTTTGTTTGTAGCGTCGAGAACTACTTTAATGGCTCCTACAGTGGATCTCCTTTTGCGATAGCCATGTTGTCCCTCGAAAAGACCTTCAGCTGCTTCTATTGCTATTCGCAATCGAGCTTGTATGAGCTTCTCTAAAACTTTCCTTACTGTGTTAAGCATGCAAAGTGGACGATCAGAGGAAGGGGTTATAGGTGGCCTCTTCCCCTTATTAAGCAGCACCAGTCGCTGTATCTTTCACACTGATATTCTTTCACTATGATCTTAATTATTTCGTTAGGGATTCCATCCGGGTCAGGCGCCTTTTTATTGCCCAGTGTAGCTACTGCTTCCGCCAATTCTTCCATAGTGAAAGCTGGTACCTCCTTATTTACCTGGAGCTCAGTGCGCCTTCTTTTTTCATGTTCAGGAAATAGAACCCTAATAATGTTATCCATTAATTGTGGATCCTTTGCCCCTTCCGGCTCCGATATATCGGTCCTATTTCTGACAATTATTTAGCTTTTACCGTATATACCTGAAACTATTTCCTGACACAGGGCCTTCCAACAGTTAGTCTTACTCTTCTTGATCGCTAACTTCAGCTGTTTCTTTGCTGGTTTATATTCAGCGTTTTTTTAAGTAGATCTTCCAGTCTTTTAGCCATCTGAGTTTTCCGCCTTAATTGAAAACATTTTTTTCTTAACTGAGTGATTTCATTATTCCACCAATACAATGGGTACCTTCGATGCGTAAGTTGTCGTTTGGGCATAGAGAGGTTGCCTGCCCTAGTAATGGTTCCCATGGTTTCACATACAAATGCTTCCACTTACTCTCTGCCTCGAGTTCTTGGTTCTACTTCTTCGTATGAACAACTCATGTGAGTTATTGGTGACGTTCCAACCTTTGTTTAATGTTTCGCTCAGATTTCTGGCTGGCTGCCTCGACGACATTTTAATGTGAAAACTCACGTGTTGATGGTCTCTAGCCGTATAATCTTCCATCACCTGCCAGTCTACAATATTGGGCTCTTTTTCAATTTTAGTGAGGGTGATGTCAATTATAGAGCCCCTGCAGTCGATTCTTCTAAATGTCGGTGTCGTCCCTGAGTTCATGACGGTTAAAACCATTCTTGCACCCATCTCAACGACCTCGTTGCCACCCGTATCGTAGCTATTCGCCTTCCCCTTGTCTGTTACTGGGATATTGTAGGTGTTTATTACTCAGATCGCTGCTGTTCCAGAACCGTCAGTAAACCAGAAAGGGTACGTCGGATTAACGTACTGCTCACTTATTATGTACAAATCAGCCTTTTTCTCATAAGCCAGTTTGTAGGCGAGATCCTGTGCTAGCTTGGAGCGCCTCATATTCCCTTGCATAACTACTGCCATCGCTTTTTTGTTTTCCAAGGCTTAGAAGCTTCCTGATATGCTGTGCACTTGTAGGTTCCCGGGGCATGACCTTCACTGCTCCCATCCTCCCTTTTCGGGCAAAGGAATCACATCGGTTTGCTTATGCGAACTGCCGCTTAATGGCCTTCCGTTTCGCACTTCCAGCACAGATCGCGTCTATTAACATCTTTCCCTTCAGAAGCCACGTGGCCATAGCCATTGCAGCGGAAACACCTGGTAACCCCTATTTTTCATCGGACTTGGTAGTTCACCTAACTTATTCTAATGCGAGCCTTCTCTTCAATCTTGGCGGCTGCCAGAGCATCCAGCTCAACGAAGGCGACGATATTTCCCCTGTAACTGTTTTTCGAGAGAGTTATCTTCATCTCGCTACCTGTATAAAGCCCGAGGAAATTTCGAGGGCTTCTTTGACCTCTTGGACTTCCGTAGCTGTATAGAGATCATGGATCTCAATTTGGGCTCTAGAGACGAGTTGTCGAACCTGTGCTTGCTCACCTATGCAATCCTGACACAATATCTTTCTGCATATTTCTGAACCTGCTACAGAAATACTGCAGTCTCAGCACTACTGTCTGTACTTGTTTAATAAGCTGTTCCTCATTCTTCTCAAAGTCCTAGATTTTGCTTGACTTTTCCGACCCACCACCGAGAATGCTTGGACGAAGTAATTCCTTCTACGATTCAAGGCGTTTAATACTCGCACCCTCAATCTTCGCTTTTGCTCCCCCAGTGCATGCTAGGTCTGTGTCCATGGCACTGTCGCTCTCTATGAACGTAATAAACTCCTTCTCTGTTTGTTCTTCTTCTTCTTTTTTTTAAGATCGCCATAAAAAATGATCGAGCGCTTCGTGTGTGGAGGGGCGGGCCGAAAAAACTGGGAACGTGTATACCCTCAGACCGAAGTCTTACTCCAGTTCCCTGGGGCCCAGCCTTCGTTTAACTGGTCCCGCAATGCACGGACGGACCGGACTCTCCCAAGCACAGCAGATTCCGACCTCTGCAGCCACCACGCACTTCCTGATCAGGGCCAGATGGCACTGGACTCCAGATGACCGACCGCAACTTATACCTCGGCAGAGCAAGCTCACAGCAGCCTCATCCCCGTTACCGGTTCGAAGCACTCCTAGTGGTGTCTGGTTCGCGGGTCCTATTTTATTTTAGCCCTACCCTCTGTTTCCAGCGAGAATTTCTCTATCCGTCACCCAGAGATTCGCCAAGTTGTGGTATCACTTCCCCTCCACCACAGACAACTGTGGTGGTACTTGGACACTTCTTCCATTGATCACTTTTTTATAGGATAAGTAGTTTTGGCGTCGTTTGTCCAAAAAATTTTTTCCTAATTTTCGGTTTTGTTTTTTTTTAAATAAAACAAAAACTACTAATCTTATAAAAAAGAGAATTATAGCAAAATTTATAGATGTTATCAGGTTCACAATTTTTGCTGATTTGTCTTTTTTCGTATCTTGCTTGGTTTACCGCAAAATGGAATGATTGATTTATTTTTTGTACGATCAAAATTTCATCTTGTTACACTTAAAATCTTGATGTTAATCAATAACTCTAAAAAATTGTTTTGTTAATAAGAAAGTCATGAGAATAAATTTGTCATCCGCGCGTGTACTGTAAACAGACTTACATGGAATTACCAAATGTTAAAAAAGTGGTTTTAGCAATTTTCAAAATGCTTTAACTTTTTGAATTTCTATCCAAAATAGCTGGATAAAAAAACTTGATTTTCCTGTTTGAAGCCTAAAACTCTGTAAAATTGCACATGAATACGAATAGACTTTCAAAAAAGATCCGGTATGCAGAGGAAAACGACAACAACGAAAACGACGACGTGAATGACTACGATGCCTTACAGTGGGAGTCTGTAACCCATATGTGGGGCGGCCACAGGTGGGGGATAGCATAATTCTTGATGGAAATAGAGGGTAGGGCTCAAATAAAATATGGCCCGCGGACCAAACAGACTGGGTGAAGGATACACCGAAAAAATCCACCCAAGTTAAGGTGTTATCAACCGTGTCGATAACTGAATAGCACCAGGGTATGGTGTTCTAAAAGGTGTCTCTAGAATACTAGGTCACCTCCTAGGGTATACAGACCTTACCCCCGCATGCGGGGCTCTGCGAGGGTGGACTTTTACTTTCATAGCTACTCGTCGGAACAATGTGGAGAATAATAACGAAAACCTGAATCAAAGTGTATGGAAGGAGCTGGGTGATCCAATCGACGTAGCTGAGGAGTCAGAGTACTGGCTTATCTGATACGCGTCAACGTAGACTATTTGGACTACGTTACGAAAAGCGCTGGCCGCCTAGCTTGGAGTAGGGCAAGAGCTCGCAAAAAGAGCAAAGCCAGGCTGGATACAAGCCACAGTGGGAATCAGTATAAAGAAGTCGTGGAAACTTTTTCTACCTAGCTTGTGAAAAGAAAGAGAGAGCCTACTCCGAGTTCCGTTAAGGAAAGCAACTCCAAGTAGGCAAGTAGCGGAGATCTCGAACCGATGCGGCTTTAATGAAACCAGTCAAGAGTCGGAGTTACGCGGAGGTCCCCAGGGACCTCAAGCTAAAAGTTAGTCCTAACGCGCTTGGCGTAAATGTCAGGGGGGCCAGGCAGACTAGACTAAGTTCTCAGCAGCAATTCAGGAGGCAGCTGGTGAGGGATGTAACGTGCGCGAGCTCGTGCCTCACAACGAGGTCGAGGTCTCGAACCTTGATCCAACTACCGACGTTAAGGAGGTGGAAGCGACCGTAATAAGCCACTTCGGTAACAGACCGGTGGAGAAGGTTAAGGTTAGCCTCACGAAAAAACACTTCAGAGACAATCTGAGGGTTTTCGTGGAGCTGCCGGAAGAGTTGGCCGCGAGACTGGTGCGTGCGGGACACCTGAAGGTGGGGTGGGTGTCCTGTCGTGAACACAAGAAGATTAAAAGGGTACGTTGATACCGCTGCTTGGGCTTCGGCCACATAGAAGCCGGTTGCGGGGGCCCTTAACGAGAGATGTCCTGTTGGAGATGTGGCAAAGAAGACCATAGGGTTGCGGGGTGCGAAATTACGCCGCAGTGCTACCTTTATGCCGCAAAAGAAAAGAAGCCCCAGACAGATCACGTACCGGGGACGATGAGGTGCTTCGCGTATAGGGAAGAAGCCTCGTTGAAAAAGCCTCCGCGACGCAAATTCTTACATCGTAGTTAGGCAGGTCTGAGAAGAAGTCCAAACCTGCAGCAGAAGCCTAAGCTGAGGCAAAAGAGGAGATTCGAGGCACGGCTAAAAAACGGCACTCCCTGAAATAATGCGAAAGCGGTTCCAGGGGAATTCATGTCTATATTTATGTATACGATTTTTGTGTGGAAGGTGTGAGTAGAGTGTAAGGCTGGAAACCTAGGAGGTGCGTACAGCTTGAGAGGTAAATTAAGGAGTTAAAAATCAATTTTCGTAGCAGTAGTGGGGTGGAATTTGGCTAATTAGGGAAATTGAGGTTAGGTTGGCAAGGAAACGTGGTAGTTTTGTGGTTAATAGTTTGGGTTTTCATTGTGGAAAAGGGTGGTTCTCGTGGTGCTGGCGGATATAAGGGGAGAGAAAAGTGTGTCTGCAGGGGATGTGAGGGGGGAAATAATGTAAACAAAAGCAAAATTTGGGGCGGTAAACGAGAGCGTCCTCAAGAGACATCTGTTGGTGGCAGTAGGTACATCTTTTAGTGGATAGGTCACAGTTACTGTCAGAAGAGCGGGAGGTGGGCAGCGAGAGTACTGGAAGTGCAGGTAGTAAACTCGACAGGGACGAAATTTTCATTAGGCCACGACGGCCATCTGCATGTGGCCCGGGGTTGACTGGCGCGTCAGGAAGTGGGAAAGATCGGAAGGAAGGAAAGGCCAAAGCAAGGGAGAGAGCGTCTAGCAATAGTAAGACCTCCTAAAGAGAAAAGGAGACAGCAAGGAGAGCCCGGAGGAAAGTGCACTAGAGAGTCCCTATAAAAAAAGCTTACAGACACGTAGGTCACCACCCTAAAAATGGAGGGGCAGACAGAGGAGGAGGCCTTCGGGGTGCTGATAGGCTGATAGGTGCTCATAGGGTTGAGAGAGGACGTAAGGGGGGCTATGGAGCAGATGAAAGGCATTAGGGAGGACCTGAGGGTAAGAGATGAGAGATAAGAAAAGAAGGTAAAAGAGCTGTGGGATTAAGTAAGTATTGCAGAGGGCAGTGGTATCTGCAAAGAAAGAAAAATATGATAAAATAAAGGAAATGGAAGTAGAATTTAGGGAGTGGAAGGAAAGGACGGAAAAAAGGCTTTAGAAGGTGGAGGGTAGGATAGGTCGGAAATAGAAGTAGTTAACAGGGGTGAGCGCGAGAAAAAAGTTATTTAAGAGAGAAGAAATAATATTTTAATAAAAGGATTAGAGTTAAAGAGTGGGAAAGAAAGGGAGAGGGTGACAGCGCTGCTATTGAGCATAAGGTGGGTTAAAGGTAAGGTGGGGAAAGTTAGGATGGAGGGTAGAAAGGAGAATGAATTGGCGGTTATGGCATTGGAGAGCTGGGAAGAGAAATTGGGACAATGCGTAACAAAAATAGGATTAAGGACAAGAAGGTTTTCATCGATCAAGATTTGACGAGGAAGGAAAGGGATGTACAGAGAATGCAGAGAATAACCACAGGGCTAGGAAGAAGAGGAATGAAAGGAAAGCGGAAAAGGTAGGGTATCGAAAAATAAAAATAAAGGAGAAAATGTGGGTATGGGGCGAGGAGAAGGGGGTTTTGAAGGAAGTGCAGGGGAATTTGTTTCGTGGGAAGTAGGGGTGCGGGAGTAAAGCAGGGCGGAGGAGTATTAAAGGTACTGTACTGAAACTTAGCAGGGGTAAGAAAGGAAGATGAAGATTTCTGGAGAAGGTATATTCAGGAATTTTATGTGGAATTTATTGGAATTTATTGGAGGAAGAAGTTCATGGAGAGCTTATTAACGGAGGCTTTTAACGTGAGTATTCGTGAGAAACAAGGCCTGTGCCGTGAAAGGAAGACCTTCGAAAGGAAATAAAAGGATAAGTTAATAAGTAAAGAGGGGGAGATTCTAAGAGACTGCACGGTGGACAGAGGATAAGCTGTAGCGAATTGTACGGTAACAGCTGACGAAGAGAAAGAATACACGTATCTTAGTAAGATGAGAGTATCTGTGATAGACTATGTGATAATGAATATTGAAGGGTGGGAGGAGATAGAGAAATTCGCAGTGGAAGGGAGAGTGAAATCGGAACATTAGCCATTAAGTCTATGGATAATGGGGGAGAGTGGCGGAAGATATATGGGAGCATCTGAGAGAAAAACTAAAAGGGTATGTGCAAAATAAGGTATTTAGAAAAAAGAAAAAAAATGGTGAAGCCATGGTGGGATAAGGAATGTAAAACGATGAAGAAAAAAGTGAAAAGGAAGTGCAGGAAGTTGAGAAATGTAAAGACAGAAGGAGACGTGTGGAAGATAATCAATAGGCTTAGGAAACGTAGGGTGGGGATGAGTGAGAAGATAGGAAGTGACTAATGGAGGAATTTTTTTGAAGATTTAATTTCAGGGATCAGACACACAGAAGAGAGATGATGGAATTAGAAGAACGAGGGAGGTAGACGGAGCGGAGCTCAATGACGAGGAGATAGAGGGGTAGATACGGAAGTTGAAAAAGTCTGAGGCAGCAGGGGTGGACGGTGTAGGGAACGAAGCATGGCTGCAAGCGGTAAGGGAGATGCTGAAGAGGGTAATGAAAAAAGTATTGAGGGAGGAGGGATTCCTAAGAGGGTGGAGGGAGGAGTTGGTCGTTCCACTGTACAAAAAAGGGGGTAAGGAGAGGCGGGAAAATTATAGCGGAATCACGCTAATGAATAGGGCGTAAAAAATATACGCAATGGTGTTGCAGATAGGCTGCGGAAGGATGTTGAGGGGAAAGGCATACTACCGGAGACGCAGGCGAGATTTAGGGAGGGAAGGAGTACTATTGGCAATATTTACGTCTTGCAGTACGTGGTGGTCGCAGGCACAACTGTGCAACGACCTATCCGTGCACGTCGACTTTTCGACGTGTACAGTTGGGAGTGTTAACATTACCCATCGAAATGTCGGCGTTCACAAATGGGACCCTTAGAAACGGTTCAGGTCAGTTTGTCAGTTTGCACATAAAACCAATACCTTCTAATGATGATGAGATTGTAATAATTAATTTTTTGTGCAATCAAAATTTTAATTTTCGATTTTTTGAGGAAATTTTAAAAGTTATTATGAAAATCGTATAGGGCCCTCAAACAGTAAAGTTTTTCTTCTCTAGAAGCTGGTTAACAAACTCGATCTTTGTTTTTGGGCACTAGAAGCGTGCACCAGC
The DNA here is from genome assembly GCA_010014905.2 of Druon quercuslanigerum. Lineage (NCBI taxonomy): Eukaryota > Metazoa > Arthropoda > Insecta > Hymenoptera > Cynipidae > Druon > Druon quercuslanigerum. Next base: position 42,348 of record JAAAKG020132203.1, on the reverse strand, counting down.
AATCAAGTTAGTCTTTTAAAAGTTATCCAGTGTACAGACGACAGCGACAACAACGACGACGACAGACATACAACATCGTAAAACCTGTTTTTTCGGATTCAAGGGGTCTCGGAACGTGGAGATTTGAAGAAATTCGCGATAATCAATTTTCAACTAAAACTAATCTTTGAAACAGTAACAAATAAATAAATGTAAAATTATTATTTTTATTTTATTCTTCTTCTGGGTTTGCATCTTATTTTATTTGAATTAATTCAGCAGTGCATTTTTTTACGCTGAAGCGCTGGGTTAAAAGGTAAAATTGCAATTTCTTCTTGGGACATTCGAGTAATATTGCCGTTGTTCAAATGTATTTGAACCGGATTGCGGCCATATACAATTGTTTAATGAAACAGTAATGATTTAATTGTTGGAAACACCGAATGATTTAATCTTTAAGAAATTAAATCATCATGGTGTTTTGTTATACTTATATGTAAAGGTATAAGAGAACACTATAAGAATGCAATTTCCAAACGATTAAATCATTCGGTTATACCAGTACTCTGGCAGACAGGCTTATCTTGAAAATATGATGAGCTTGATCTCTACCTATAATTCATACAGACATCAAACAATGAAATATTTTGGTCAACGAAAACCTTCTCCTGACATCCTCACCAGATAATTTGATAACCAAGCCGGCTACCAGGAGTTTAGTGAAAGATCCTAATTAAAGTTTCTAGCACCGGGAACGTTCATAGTGCTAATCCGCGCCGGAGCTGCAGAGGACCCACTAGCTTGGCCGGGAATTGATAATCAGAGCTCCACAAAAAAAGTTGTCAGTCCCAAAAACGAGAATAGGCTTACCCTACGTTTTTTTAGGTCGCTGAATCCGAATCCAGAGCATTTTTTCAATGCAAAGTGGTCATATAATATGTTTTAGAGGTCGCTGAGTACAAATCCTGAGTCGATTCGGCATTACGGACCCAGCATTTAATCTTTGATACGTAACTTTGAAAGACTTTGAATCCAACAGACCAGACTCCACTCGTCTGATTTCTCAACTAGCGGCAAATGAAAGCTGGACGAAAATCAGTTGATGTCATCAATAGCATTATGCAGATAACCACCGTGCGAACTAGAATTTTGCACGTTCTCGCACTGTCTAACTATATGTTTGATCCCATAGTGATATCTGATGATACATGCATCATTGTTATTTTGATAACGCTGAACGAGATTATCTCTCAGTATGATCTTGTTGCTTGAAGGAGTGACCAAACCCTGTTACTCCGGCAAATTTGGACGTGCAGAATGATTTGCATCATTATCGATTAGAGTATCGAAGCCAGTATGAGCGTGCTGCCTTGCAGAAGGGCATTGAGGAGTGAGGATGAAGCCGCAGTGCGTCTGAGGACGAGTCGACTTGGTCCTTGTTTAAGTCGGAAGGCTCTCATACTTAGCCTTGAGCTATTTTTGCAAGAACAATGTAACTAGATTCAATAAAAAAAGCATTGCTTACGTCGATATTTTGACAGTAATAAGACCTATCAAGATGAGAAAGAGATCCAAGAAGATGCTAGCGAAGGTGAGTGTTCCAGTGAATCTGACATTGTCAACGAATGTCAGCAGCACATTCAACTACGCTGGAAGAGAATTACGAAAATACCAAGTTGTTCTTAGATAAATTGAAATATTCAGAACGTAATTAGAAATAATTCTGGGTCAGCAATCAGGTTACTTTAGAAACCCATGTTTCTTATGTTTATGGAATAGTAGAGACCGAACAAATCATTATGAAAAGATTTATTGGCCAGCTAGACAAACTTTTGATCCAGGATCTGGGAACATCATCAACTTCCACTAGTGGATACGGCGAGAGTTTTACTGCCACCTCTGCATATAAAACTGGTCATGGTGAAGCAGTTTGTCTCAGCATTAGAAGAAAAAGGCAGCAATATTCGGTGAACGTCAATTCCGGAAAATGTGTAGGGATGTGTAGTCTCAAGAAAGTGGTTGCAAACTTTTTTAAGGAAGCACAAGAGTAATAATTACAAAATAATTGTGAAAAGTATGATACAGAACTTCGGTAAAATGGGATGAAATATGAACTTTACATTGCATGTAAAAAATTTATAGATTGAAAAGTATTGAGAAAGATTCCGTTAAGATATTAAAAATGAGGAACGTCACGACCAAAGAAGGTGTGATAAAAACTTGATGACAAAATTTTGTTGGACATGAAAGAGACAATATACACAAAAAGGAGAAGAATTGAAAGAAGCTCGCTGTGACCGCCGACCCAATGATCAGTACTGGTATAAGTCCCAGGTAATCTCAGATTGTTCTGCGCAAGTCACTAATGATCGTGTCTCATTCATAACAGCATGCCAGTTGGTGGAAAATATTGTTGACATGCACAGTGCAGCAAGTGGTTTATTTCGAAATTTGTTTGAGTTAATGGAGGTTCACGGAAGTTAATGGAAGTTAACAGAAGTTAAAAAGTCCGTTAATCCCGACAGTCCGTGCACAGTTATTGAAAAATTAAACTCAGTTAATTAACGAATTAACGGGCCGATTAACGGTCTTTCCCAGCTCTCGGCGTCACAAATAGTAAAGAGAATAAATTTCAACACAATTAAAAAATTCCTCAATAAGTTTTGAGCTGCGAATAAAAGGGTATGGCTGAGATGGTAGACAGCAGTAGGATTCACTAAATAAAAATGGTAAAATAGGCCGAATCGACTCTTAACATTAAGGTCCTGAATTAAATAAACCTAAGTCTTGGAAAACCGGGGCACTCCTGCATTTTGACAACTAAAATTGAGCCTTTAAGTTCGAAATCAATGGAATCAAGTTTATTGAATCAGTAAACTTCTGAAAATTATTAACTGTTAATCCTTGAATTTCTCTAAATTCACGGAATTTCCTCAGTCATATGAATTTCTAAAATTTATATAATACCCTACATTCCAAGGTCTGTTCGGATGAATAGATCTAAACCAGGTATCTAAAAGAATAAAATGTCTATTCTTATGGACTATCTAACTAACAAGAAATTTAGTGAACTAAGACAATTTCAGAAATTCGGAGTTAAAGGCATTCACGTAATTTTGAATATTGAAAGAACTTAGAATATTCGAAGAGTTCAGTAATTTCAGAGCATTTAGGGAATTTAGGAAAGTCAAACCTTTAAGGATATTCAAGAAATTTAGAGAATTAAAGGGATTTCTTAGAATTAAGGTAATTTTAGAAAGTCGGGGAATTCAAAGAATTGCAGGAATTCAGTACATTAATCGAACTCAGGAAATTGAAAATATTTAAGGAATACAGGAAATTCATAAAAGTAAATGCTTTTAGAGAATTCAAAGAATTCAAAGTGTCGGAACTTTTTGCAATCGCAACCGACGAAGCCTTCAGTTCTTGTAATTTGGCGATAGGGGCAGTCTTTTCATTTTTACGAGCCTCCACATCTGACACGGTACATGTTTCTTTGGTAGAGAAAATCATCGCAATGCGGAATGAGAGATTGCCTAGAATTTCCTTCGTAATATGAAAACAGTTAGCTTGAATCTAATCATCTGGCGTAAAATTAAACCGAGCGTTTTAAATCCAGCAGTTTTTTTGCGGAATGCAGCTTGACGGGTTTATGGAAATATCTGTATCCGGAACATATTAGGCAGAACAAGGATGTCAAAAAAAGGATCAAAAATGACGAATGCAAGATTTAAGATGATAAGAACTTTATTACCAGTAAAAAAGACAGGTCGTTAGATGCGCGTTGTCGATTCGACTGTGTCTTCATAGGGCAACAGTAAATGAAAATCCATTTTTTCTTTCGATCCAATGGGCCTTGGCTTCAAAGATTTCGAGGGTTGAGTTTCTAGACTTGAGGGCACGACTCGCCGGGGTCCAGATCTACAGTGGCGAGTGTAGCGCTCGAGCGCAAATACTAAAAACCTCGATATCTCGGAAACTATGGGCTATTAGATCGAAAGAAAAAATAGGGATCTAATGGATTTTGATGTATTGCACAGCCCATCAGCAATATCTTATTTTCCGTAAAAAATTATAAATGGATACTTTCTCGAAGTAAAAAGTAAATATTAAAACTGATCTCAAAAATTTTCTTTGAGTAATTACATTCAATTTTTAGTTTTCTTCTAATTTGAGAAGGAAAAAGATATTTAAAAATGTGAAACTATCCCGTTATACAAATGAAGGAAATAAAATAAATGAATATACATTCAATAATTTTATTGCATTGTTTTGGATTTATATTTATTCTTCGTTGAATTGATCTAAGAGACATTTTATTCAATCGCACGGTTAAAAGGTAAGATCCGAATTTCTTCTTCGGTCAGTCGAGTAATGTTGCCATTGTATAAGTACACTTGAACCGGATTGCGGCCATGTAATACTGTTTGATATAAGTATAACAAAACACCGTTAGAAGTTACTTTTCCAACAATAAAATTATCCAGTGACACTAGTACCCTAGCAGGTAGAGTTATCCTGAAAACTGGTCTATCGTTGTCTCCATACCCTACACGAATAAGATCACTTGTTTTCACATTTTTAATCTTATAACCAGTTGGAATAGGAAATGTCTTCAAAACAACATAACGAGGGGGAGATTTGTTATGTGAAGTAGGAGGCTCATCATTTTCGGTATGCATTACGGCTAAATCGAATAACGTACTTGCTCCTGCAAAAATAAATATAGAGAATAAGTATGGTTATAAAGTTCTGGAAATCAAAATTGAAACTATGCGGAATTTTCATATTACCCAAAAGTTTTAATATTTTAGAACATAACATTTCGTATTTTTAACATTTTCATTAAATTGAAAGAAGCGGAATTTTAAATTATAATTCTTTTTCTGAATTAGAAAAGATTTTCGCGAGTGAGACTGTTCGCGAGTGTTCTTTTTAGCCTTTGGTAAAAGACACGATTTTACTGTAGGGCTTTTAAACAAACCACTTGCAAATCAGAGAGATACAACACGCATATTACCATTAGATCTGGAATGAAGCTGAACGTCACGACCCAAAGGCCACTTGGTAGGTAATGAAATTTCATCACGGAAGAACGTGAGATCACCAACTTCAAGTGATGGATAAGAAGTCCTCCACTCCGAACGAGGTTGAAGCTCTTTTGGCTAATCCGAGGACCAACATTGCCAGTAATGCTGACGCATTTTTTGTAACAATTGCCATCTAGATAAGCGACTGAAACGCAATGTAAATGTAACTTGGCTCAGGGCACTGTTGCGTGATTTCATAATGAAAAAATGACATACTTTTGGATAATTTTCATTCTCGTCCAGGCGAGATGTTAAATAACGGAGTGTAAGAAAAGGAGCATGACGCAAACTGTAAGTTACAGTGGTGAGACGAAACGTTTCAAACATCTCCAACGAAGCAAAATACCGACCAGATTTGGGAGATGTGTGGGTCCAGTGGGTAAGCATTCATTAAGTGAAAATCAGTCTTTAGTCTTCTGAAGATGTTCCATTTAAGACTATTCTTAACTCAGTAGTAGAATGCATGAGTGAGTTGAAACGAAGAAATTCTCACACTCCTGCTCTTCGAACGTCAGTATGGACTTTGATGTAAACTTTTTTTTCTCTCAAAACCTTTGAATGTCAAAGTCTGCTCTTCAGTTGATCTAGGTAACGAATTTTCAGTAGCTTTTCCAGATAAGGTCCAAACTAAGTATGTGTCCTGGCCAAAAGGGGCGTTAAAGGGACTTTTCCGCATGCTCGGAAAAGCAGATAAGGACAAGCGTTTGCTTCAATGATCACGTGGATCGCTTCTGAGTCTCCGAAATGTGGGTCCGCTAGATTTAATCCTAGAAGATGAGACCATCTTTCTTTTCTGCCCTGCCATTTACGAAACCTTTGCGTTATCGAGTAAGACGCAGAAGCACTAGCGCGTCCAAAGGATGCTCGAAGTCAGATTCAAAACCTGGCCCAAGAAAACACGAGACTGCACCATACGTTGGTCTGGGATAGTAATCCCAGCTTTGGCATGTAGACGGTTGGACGCTTAAGAGGAACAAGGTGCGAAAACCCGTTACCATGGCAACAACAATAAGAAAATCACACCAACCAATGATAGGAAACAAACCCCACATGTCGGTTTTAAAGATGGAGGAGGTCATCAGAATGCAAAAACTTCTGCTGATTGTAAAATTAAGAACGAGTGTCCGGTGAGAAACCCTATTGAAGTGATCTGCTTTAATTGTGACCAACCTGGACATTACCGTAACGGCTGTGCAGCTCCTAGGAAGCTCCGCTGCTATAAACTCACAGCGGTGGGCTTTACAACTAAGGATTGACCAAAGTGTTCGGGAAATGCTAATGAAAAGCTGTAAGCACGGTCCTTGCTGCCTTTCAGTCACTAGCGACCGTGACTGAAACTTCGGATAACCAGATTAGACCCAATCTCCGTGTCAGACCCAATTTAAGTGACCTTTTGGAACCTAGGGGTTCGAAACGAACCCAATTATAATTGAGCCTATTTATAAAAAAACAAATTTTTCGCGTTGCCCACTTCGACATTTTGTTTAACTAATAGAATAATTTTTACCTTAAAGCACAAATGTAATCGAACTCTGATGGACATAAATTAATGAAGATAATTACATGGCAAAATATTAGCACAATTAAAATAGATATAATGACTTTGCAAGCGTTTGACTTGTGAATGCGCCTTTATGTTTTTTTTTCAAGAGCGCTCTAAACGAACCTTTTGCGCTCTCTATAGGTATCTAGTCGAATTCAAGCTCTAAATGATACCAACTTTTATTTGAGCTGCAACTATAGTCCGCAACCGCCTTAAAGTTGTAACATAGTTTATAGACAATCCCTTATCTACGTCAAATAATCTATTTAATTAAAATCTAATAAGAATTTGTAAATAATATATATATGTATATATATATATTATATAATAGAGTGTATAATATATTATATTTACCAATAGAATTAGGGAAAAGTGTGAACGTAAAGAAAAGATGCGCAATAAAAACTATCATTGTGCTTGTATATCTTTTAAACTGATTTCGTACTGATTTCGTGTTTTCGTACAATGTAACTAATGAAAAGCCTGTTTCTTGAGATTATGTATAATTATTTATTATACGCCAGTTCTTTATCTCACGCGAAAATTATCTTAAAATCATAAATCAGAAGTCATTTCATTATAAACGTAATCCCAAGCAACCTTATCTGACAATCAAGTTATCATCAGGAAATAAAGCTGTTTAGTAAAATTAGAATTATTAATAATTAATAATAATAATTTTGCCGTTAATAAAATCTTAATCAATTAAATTACTATAGTTTTAATTTAATTATTATAATTATTAAAATAGAAATAGAAATAGAAATAGGCATGGACCTCAAATCACAGGAAACAAGTTCTTTTGAAAAAGAGCATTGTTTATGATATTGCTATCATTAATAGTTCTTTGATTACCTGGACATATTTAAGTAAACTAATGGCTGCTTTTTTTTCTACTGTGAAAGTATGACTTTTTTATTGCTGCGACTTAAATTTTCCAGTTTCGAATTTTTATTTTTAAATACATTAGGAGAAGCACATCTTGTGCTCTTATTACTTCAGAGAGTTGCGGTACTAAATTTTTTTCTCATACGCATGATTTTATTTATACCCATGAATAATATTTAAGAAACATTCATGATTCTTTCTTTCATTGGTTGAATATTCTTATCTCTCTTGTCGTTCGACTTAGAAAATTTGAAGGCACATATCCCTATAAAGATATCAATGTCTTTTTTGTAATCCACAGCGCAAGCGCGGCTTCAATGTTTCTTTCACGTTTATAGACTCTTACATAGAGAGCGCGCACCAATCACGCGAAGTTCCCTCCCAGCGACATCGAAGAAACGATCTGCGTGAGTTAACTCCCACTTACCTTAATCGCGAGTGGTGCGCCGCAGCGGAAATGAATTCCATAAAAGTGCGGTCCGCGAGAACTAGAAATCAGATCTCGACGGACTTCACTCCAAGCCACAAGTCTCTGGCTTTTTCATCCCAACCCTTGCCTGAGTGAAGATCATCCACTCACAGGATACTTGTTTCCCCGGATCTCATTAGATTTTCCCCGACTGGCAAAATTTTTCCATCACCGCCCGCATAACTGTACCACCCATCCGACTCGCTTCCCAAAGTAGCGCTTGCTTAACTTTCAGCTACGCGACGCGAACCTCTTCAGCTAGATCTTAAGTTCAAAATTCGCAATAACATTGAGATTAGAATATCACACGAACTCTTAATGTAAATAGCATTAGAAATAAAGCTTCCGCTTTAATTTGAAATCAATTTGCTTTTCCTTTTGTAAGTTAGGATCCCTCTTTTTGAATCAGTTTTACTTCGCAGACTATAGGTTAGAAAATAATTCAGTGATAGCGCCGAGTTCCTTATATTAAACCTTGAATTCAAAAAATTCGGGGAATTCCGAAAATTTAGGGAATTTAGAGAGTTCAATAAATTCTGGGTATTTATGGAATTTCAAGAATTTAGGGATTCAAGGAATTTAAAGAATTCATAGAAATAAAAGAATTCAAAGAAATTGAGGAACTCAAGGAATTTATAGAAATGAAGAAATTTAATTAATTCAAATAAATTGCACTTAGTGAATTCAGATAATTCATAGAATAGTTAAGTTTAGTTTAGTTTAGTCGTTTAGGCCAGAGTTAAAATTGACAACCTACATACCAGGAATGCCAGATGGATTCATCTTAATGAACACCAAGTACCTTGTTGTTTCCCTAGGCTTGATATGAATTATCTGAAATAACTCACGGTAGGAATCTATCAGCTAAATCTAGGAAAAGTTAACGTCCAAGATGAGTTTGACAGGGAGCAAATGGGAGGTTTGGACTGTACAAACTTCTCGAAAAACCGGATTTAAACAAAGTGCGAGTGTATTCTCGTGTCAGACGTACAACGAAATATCAGATCTAGATATCCTATGTTGAAGATAATTTGCTTCAAGCAGCCGATGATCAAGAGCTACAGCTGGATGAAGTACAAAACAATGAACGAGTAGTGGGGTACTTTTCTACTTATTAGGTATTTAGGATACGCGTCATCAGCCAACAGTAAAGTAGCTAAGCAGAGCTATGATTAATAATATTCCGGATGCGGGTCACAGGCAACGGTTGAATAATGTACCGTCACTTGCCTTGGTTGAGTAAACTAATTCCCATTGCTGTCTTTACTGACTAGAGCGCCATACAATATTGACATAAGTGGCTAGGTAACTCCCGATATTGGCTTTATAGGCCAAAACATACACTAACGTTGCTGTAACTGGTTGAACACTTCCCGCTATTTCCTTCATTGGCCGGATCGCATCAAAATCTTGCCTTGACTGGCTGAATGATACTCCGCTATTACCTCAATCGGCAGGCTCATGCACTGATATCCTTTCGATATTGTTTTGATTACCCAGATTATACGCTGATCTTACCTTAACTGGATGGACAGCGAGTTGGGCATGACCCATGAGCTGGTCACCACCAGTTCTCGAGTGTCGCTAGAGCTTCTCCGTCATTCCTGAAAATTGAACTTTGATGGAACACCAGCAAAAACCAATCAGGAGGTCTTGAGCTGCAAAGTATCAAAGGGACAATGAGTTCGGCATGATCACTGAGCATGGTGCCAAACTTTCCTAGAGGGTCCGTGGAAAATCTCGAGTGTGCATGAAACGATAACTTTGGTACAAGACCCACGAAAAAGTATTCTCTTATAATTTTCTTAAAAATTAATCCTTTTCTTGCAAAAGAAGAAAAATGACAACGGAGCACGAGATGCCGGATTAATTTTGATAAGCGCTCTATTTTGCGACGCCATGTGAAGAATTCAAGCAAAGCAATTTTAATTTGTCTAAATTTTCTTTATTGAACAAATGCCCTTGGTAAATACAGTATTGGGTAACCAAGTTATTAGCACATGGGATTTACAATGAATATTTTTTATTTTCTGTTTTAAAACACATCTCTCTCTCTTGAATTATTCTTCTATCAGCTCACAGTCAAAAGGAAGGTTGCTAATTTCAGTTGCTGTTAATTCAGTCCTAGTGCCCTCCTTGCCGCCCGGCGTAAATGAAATTGGGCGGCGCCTATGTAAGACCACAAAAGTTAAGCTATACAGCATGTTTCGATCATCCACTTTTCCAACGACGACCCCAGTTTCTTTTGATACTAGCACTTTAGCAGGTAGGTGTATCTCAAAATTATGGCCAATCTGAGAATTTTGTGTTGTATAACCTAACCGATGGAGGCCACGATAATTCACTGTCTTAATCTCATATCCAGGAGGAATGGGCTTTCTTTCAGCTGGAGGACGAGAAGATGTTGAGACTTGAGCAGGAGCAGTTGGATATTTCGGAATAAATCTGGATATATCGTAAGATGGTTGTCCGGCACCTGAAGTTGGTACTGCAAAGGGAAATATGTAAATTAATTAATTTTTAAACTTACATTTCAATACCTCCATTTTCAAAAAAACATTTCTACGATTAAAATGCTAACGCAAAAACAGCATACACGCTTAGTAATAATTGCTCTTTGGTTGTGCATACTGCTTCGAATTACTTCGAATTCACTTGAATTACTCTGAATTATTTTCATGGAATTCCATAAATTATCTGAGTTCAATGAATTCATAAAATCTACGGAATTCCAGAAACTAAAGGACTTCTGAGACTTCAAGTAATTAAAAGAATTCAAGGACTGCAGAGACTTTAAGGAATTAAGAAAAGTAAAGAACTTCAGAGACATTAAGGAATTAAGAAAATTTAAGGAATTCAGATAATTCCAGGAATTCAGAGAACGCAAGGGATTCAGAAAATTCTTGGAATTCAAAGTATTGAGGGAGTTCTTGGAATTTAAGAAATTCAGAGAATTAAAAAATGTAGATAATTCAAGGAATTGCACAAATTCAAATAATTAAGAGAATTTAAAGGATTCAGTAATTTACGGAAATGCAAGAAATTCCAGAAATAAGGAGATTTTAAGGAATGCAGTGAATCATAAAATTGAAGGAAGTCAGATAATTACATGAATGCGCAGAATTCAGGGAATTCAGAGAACTCAAGGGAATAAATAGAATTCAAGAAATTAACAGGATTTAAGGAATTCTGAAAATTTAAAGAATTTAAGCATTTCAGGGAATTTGAAGTATTCAGAGAATTTGTGGGAATCTTAGAATGTAAAATTATTCACAAGATTAAGGAATTTTAGAGAACTTAAGGAATTCAAGGAATTCAAGAATTTCAGGTAATTCAATTTGTTTAGAAAATTTAAGTTTATTTAAGGAATTTAGAGAATTCAAGGAATTTGGTGAATTCAAGATATTAAAGGAATTCAAGCAATTAAGGGATTTCATAAAATTTAAAAAAATTAAGGAATTAAGGAAGTTTAAGGAATTTAAAGAATTAAAAAATTGAATGAATTCGGGTTTAGAGAATCGAAGGAAATTCACAATTTAAAAAATTTCAGGTAATTTGATTTATACAAAAAATGTGCTATTATTTAGGGAATTCGGAGAATTCAAGCAATTTAAAGAATTCCGTTAATTTAGGGAATTTAAGGAATTCCGAAAAGAAAGAAATTTAAGGAATTCCGAAAATAAAGGAATTTAATAATTTACAAGAATTTAGGAATTCAAGGAATTCAGAGAAGTAAAGGATTTTAAGTCAGAAAATGTGATTAACTTAAGGATTAAAGAACTTAAAGGAGTTCAAATGTTTAAAGAATTGAAGGAACTTAAGAAATGTAAGGAATTAAATAATTTCAGGTAATTCAATTTATTCAGAAAATTTAAAATCATTTAAAGAATTCAGAGAATTCAAGAAATTCAGAGAATTCAATTAATTAAGGGAATTTAAGAAGTTAAGAAAATTGAATGAATTCAATGAATTAAAAAATTTAAGGGAGTCAAGGATTTTAGAGAATTGAGGGAACTTAAGGAATTTAAGGATTTAAGGAATTCAAGAATTTTTAAGGCAATTGAAATCATTCAAATATATATAATCATTTAAGGCCATGCGATCAGTGGGTCACGTGACCAGATTCCTACCGTACCGGCTGACATCGAGCTGAAAATTTGGAATAATAAATAACAAGCACTAAGAAAGGTAGGTCTGGTCCTAAATTTTAATAATTATGAAAAAAGGCAACAAAAAAATTATTTACAACAAATTTCTTTCATAATTATTAAAATTTGGGATCAGACCCACCTTTCTTAGTACCTCTTATTTATTATCCCAAATTTTCAACTCGATGTGGAGCTTCGTATGCGAATAAGCTAGGAAATAGAAAAAGTGACGGTAAGGTAGGAATCTGGTCACGTGACCCATTCATCAATTGATGTTAAGGAATTCATCAAATTTCATGAATTTATGGAATTCAGAAAATTGAAGGAATTTAAAGGATGAAAAAATTGAAGGAATTCAAGGATTCTAGAGAATTCAATCAATTAAAGGAAATGCATTAAATGTAAAGAATTTAAGGACTTCAGAAAATATGAGGAATTTAAAGAATTAAAAAATTGATGGAATGCGGATAATTTAGAGAATGGAAGGAAATTAATCAAATTAAAAATGTAGGTAATTCAATTTATTCAGAAAATTTAAGATCATTTAAGGCCATGTGATGAGTGTGTCACGTGACCAGATTCCTACCTTACCGACACCTTTTTATTTCCTACCTTATTTGCACACAAAGCTCCGCATCGAGTTAAAAATTTGGGATAATAAATAAGAAGCACTAAGAAAGGTAGGTCTGGTCCTAAATTTTAATAATTATGAAAAAAGCAACAACAAAATTATTAACAACAAATTTTTTTATAATTATTAAAATTTAGGACCAGACGCACCTTTCTTAGTATCTCTTATTTATTATCCAAAATTTTCAACTCGATGTGGAGCTTCGTATGCAAATAAGCTAGGAAATAAATAAGTGTCGGTAAGGTAGGAATCTGGTCACGTAACCCATTCATCAATTTATGGAATTCACAAAATTGAAGGAACTTAAAGGATGGAAAAATTTAAGGAATTCAAGAAACCGAGAGAATTGAAGAAACTTAGAGAATTCAAGAATTAGATTATTTAAAACTGTATATGATAAATTTTAAAAGGTTCCGAACATAAAAAAGTGAAAAATAGGAAAGGCTGATAAGACGGGTTTTAATTTTAACTTTATTGAAACAATTAAAAGGTCATATTTAAAAAATTGTTGATGTGACCTAGTTTGTTTATTTCAAAAACATAGTTTTCGGATTGTTTGAACAAAGTTACGAAAAAACAGAGTTTTTCAGAATCTTTTAACTACAATGCATCAATGGAAAATTCCAACTAAAATATTTTTTGGATGAAAATCAAATTTTGTCGATGAAAGTTTATGTGTTTTATTTGAAAATTTATCAGTTTTAGAAGAAATTTCATATTTTGTGGAGAAAAATGCAATTGTTTTATTAAAAATTAATAAAATAAAGGAATTAAGAATATTTATAGAATTTAATTAATAACAAAATTTAAGGGATACAAGGAGTTCCAGAATTTCAGGTAATTGAACTTATTCAGAAAATTAAAAAATGATTTAAGGAATTCAGAGAATTCAAGAAATTGAGAAAATTCAATAAATTAAAGAAATTTAAGAAATTTAAATAATAAAAAAATGTACGGAATTCATGGTTCAGATAATTTATTTTATTCAGAAGATTTAAGATTAGTCAAAGAATTCAGAACATGTCGAGAAATTCACCAAACTTAAGAGAATTTAGAGAATTAATAGAATTTAGGAAATTATTAAGATTCAAATAAATTCAAGAATTTCAGGTAATTTAGGTTCTTTACAGAATTTGAGATTATAGAAGGAATTTAGAGTATTTGAGGAATTCATAGAATTCATGGAATTTAAAAAATTCATGGAATTCCAAGAATTCACGGAATTCAAGGAATCCATGGAATTTACAATATCAAATCATTCATAGAATTAGAAAAATTCATGGCATTAAAAGAAGTCATTGAATTCAAAGAATTTATAGAATTCAGCGAATTCATGGAATTCAAAGAATTTATGGAATGCAAAGAATTCATGAAATTCAAAGAATTCATGGAATTCCAAATATTCATGGAATTCCAAAAATTCACAGAATTCCAAATATTCATGGAATTCCAAAAATTCATGGAATTCTAAAAATTCATGGAGTTTAAAGAATTCATGAAATTTAAAAAATTCAAATCATTCATGGAATTAGAAAAACTCATGGAATCAAAAGAATTCATGGAATTCAAAAAGTTTATAGAATTCAAGGAATTCATGGAATTAAAAGAATTTATGGAATTAAAAGAATTCATGGAATTCAAAGAATTTATGGAATTCAAAGAATTTATAGAATTAAAGGAATTCATGGAATTCAAAGAATTCAAAGAATTCAAAGAATTCATGGAATTTAAAGAATTCATGGAATTCAAAGAATTCAAAGAATTCAAAGAATTCAAAAAATCCATAGAATTCAAAGAATCCCTGGAATTTCAAAAATTCAAATCATTCATGGAATCAGACAACTTCATGAAATTCACAGAATTTATAGAATTAAAGGAATTCATGGAATTCAAAGAATTTAAAGAATTCATGGAATTTAAAAAATTCAAATCATTCATGGAATTAGACAAATTCATGGAATTAAAAGAATTCATGAAATTAAAAGAATTTATAGAATAAAATGAATTCATGGAATTCAAAGAATCCATGGAATTCAAAGAATCCATGGAATTCAAAGAATTCATGGAATTCATGGAATTCAAAGAATTGATGGAATTCAAAAAGTTCATGGAATTCAAGGAAATAAAAGAATTCATGGAATTTAAAGAATTCATGGAATTCAAAGAATTCAAAGAATTTATGGATTTCAAAGAATTTATGGAATTCAATGAATTCAGATAATTGAGGGAAATCAGAGAATTATAAGCATGCAAAGATTTCAGGGAATTCAGGAAATTCACTAATTCTGAGTAAATAATATAATTAAAGGTATTCAGAGATTTCCGGGATTTCTGAAGAACTCAGAAGATTTCAAGAAAGTTACGAAGAATTGAAAATAATCCAAAAGAATCAAAGTCCTTAAAAATAAATCTTCATAGTAAACTGAGCCAGAGAGTTCAAATAGTCCCGAAAAATCAAAAGAATTAAATAAAATATCTAATAAATATACTAAAGCAGTGAGTATCAACTACACAGTCTATCTGCTGTTTACCACAGGTTTGTAATAAATCGAGGGACCATCTCAAAATGCAGAGTGACTATAAGTGAGGTTGTTTCCCATCTTAGAAATAATTTTTTGGAATAGATCAATCTTTATAAAATGAGAATAGAGCCTCTAGCAGTTCTACCATATGGAGTTCCGCATTCCATACCGCGCGACGCCACTTCGCGTTCGTGCAGTGTACGTCTGTCACGTGGTACGCCACGTTCGTTTGGTCCGTCACGTGTGAGTTGTACATCGCCTCAACTTGACGTCACACTCTACTTTGCCTAATGGAAACTCAGTTATTATTTGAAAATGGTTCCTTTTCCGTTGGATTGAATAATTATCACAAGTAGAAAAGTACGATACGTATTAGACGTAAATATTGCAACGTAAATTTTTAGCATACGGTTAACAGAATTTGGATACAAAATAGGGTTAATAAAATATCTTTTAAATTTGTTTCTTTTATGGAAGTGACATTAAATTAGATATGATACTATTTTATAGTTACCAATATAATTCAGGGAAAATGCTATCGTAAAGAAAAGACTCCCACGGAAGACCTTCATTTTTAAAATACAGGAAACTAATTTATGAACATTTTTTCTTGCATGGAGTAGGCGTTATCTTGAATGAGTTTTTATACCTATAAAAGCTGCCATCTCATTCGAGGTAGGCTTTTCAGTTTAGAGGAACGCTGCAATTTTATCTTTGTCATCTTGGAGGCCGTCATGAACTTGAATCGAAATCATTTTTGAGGAATGCAATCAAAATTATAATTTTTTAATGTAATTTTTTGTTGAAAAATTCTTATAGGTTGGAAAAAGTCTTTTGGAAAAAAGGAAGCAATTAAAAATATTTAGAGACCCTTTCGTTTCCTTATCATTCTCCTCTCCTCCCTAATCATATTTTCTTCCTCTCTTCTACAGACACCCTAATTCATCTTCTTAAACTGATGTAGCTTTTTCTACCTTCTTCATCCATTCTTCTTCCAGTACCTTTTCGACTAAAATTTTCTTCTTATTTTCTTGCCATCCGCCCTTTTCCTTCTTTTCTCTCATACAACTATCTCCTAGTTAGTCCCATGTCTCCTATTGTACCTATACAAAATATACTACCTATACATAGATTATACTTTGTATTTGTACAAAATTTCAGACAGTTTCCTTTTCCTCCTCTTCATCCTACTTATATTTTCTTCCTCTCTTCCACAAACTCCCTAATTCACCTTCTTTAACTGATGTAGCTTTTTCTACCTCCTTTATCCATTCTGCTCTTAGTCACTCTTCGACTCTAATTTTTCTATTGTTTTATTTTTATCCTCCCATTCTTTAGTCCCATACAACTATCTTACACATACTCCCCTGTCTCATATACTACCTATACTACATATACTATTTATACCTTAATTACACTTTGTACTTACACTAAATTTCAAACGGTTTCCTTTTCCTCCTTATCTCCTTCCTACTCGACATTTCTATTCTCTCTTCGACAGACTCCCCAATTCATGTTATCTAACTCTTCTAGTTTTTTCTAACTCCTTCATCCATTGTTTTCCCATTTCCTCCTAAACGAAACCTCTCTTCATATGTTCTTGACGTCACCCCCTTTTCTTTTTTCCTCTCATACAACCATCCTATACATGCTCCCATGTCTCCGAAACTACCTATACATAAAGTATACTTTGTACCTGTACCTATTTCTATTCTTTCTTTCTTAAATTCTCTAATTAAGCTCCTCTAACTCATCAGGATGTTTCTACCTCCTTTATCCATTCTTCTCACAGTTCCTCTTTGACTAACACCTTCCTAATATTTTCTTGCTATCCTCCTCTCTACTCTCTTCCTCTCATACAAGCATCCCATACATACTCTTATCCTTTCTATACTACCTATACTAAATATACTACCTACACCTATATTGTACTTTGTATTTGTTCCAAATTTCAAACATCTTCCTTTTCGGCCTCCTCTCCTCTCTAATAATCCTTTCTATTCACTCGCCCACGCATTCCTTAATTCATTTTATCTAACTCATATAGCTTTTTCTATCTCCTTCATCCATTCTTCTCCTAGTGTCTTCTTGACAAATTTTTCTTAATATTATGTTGCTATTGTCCCGTATCCTCCTTTTGTTTCCAAAATCCATCCTATACACGCTTTCATGTCTCCTATAGTACCTATACTAAATATAATCCATATACCTAGATTATACTTTGTATTTGTACAAAATTTCAAATCTTTTCCTCTCCCTCCTCATCCTCTTTCAACTCATCCTCTCTATCCTCTTTTCGGCACACACCATAACACATCTTCTCTTACTCATCTAACTTTTTCTATCTCCTTCATCCATTCTTTTACTAGTCTCTCCTTGGCAAAAATGTTCATAATATTTTCTTGCCATCATCGCCTCTTCTTCTTTCGTTTAATACAACCATTAAATAAATGCTTTCATGCCTCCTATACTACCTATACTACCTATACCTACATTATACTGTCTACCCGTTTCAAATTTTAAGCAGTTTCCTTTTCCTCATCCCATTCATACTCGTCTGAGCTATTCTTTGCTCCCCACATGCCCTAAATCATTCATTCTAACTTATCTAACTTTTTCAAGCTCCTTTGTCTAGTCTTCTCTTAGTTCATCCTCGAAAAAATTTTCTTAATATTTTCTTTCTATCCTTTCCTCACATACAGCCATCCCATACGTGCTCCCATGTCTTCTAAACAAAATGTTCATCATTTTTTCTTCCTCTTCTACCCACTTCTAGTTTCCTCTTCTACCCACTTCTAGTTATCGTTCATATTCTCTTTGCCTCACACTTCATAATTCGTCTTCTTTATTTCATCTAGCGTTTTCTATCTTCTTCATTCATTCTTCTCCTAGTCCCTTCCTGACGAAAAAGTTCCTAATATTTTCTTGCCACCATCGCCTCCCCTCCTTTCAATTCATACAACCATCCCCTACACACTGTAATGTCTCCTATACTACCTTTACTATCTATGCTACCTATACCCAGATTATAATTCGAACCTGTTCCAAATTTTTAAAAGATTCCTTTTCCTTCTCCCCTTTTCCCTCACCCTACCTATTCTCTTTTAAAACCCTCCCTAATTCATGTTCTCTGAGTCATCCAGTTTTTTTCTATTTCCTTCATCCATTCTTCTATTAGTCCCACCTCTAATAAAATTTTCTAAATATTTTTGTCCTATCTTCTCTTTTCCTACTTTCCTTTCATAGAACCATCCTATACATTCTCCTATGTCTCTTCTACTACCTATATTCAGAGTATACTTTGCATCTGTACCAAATTTTAAACATTTCCCTCTTCCTTCTTCTCCTGTATTTCCTGCTTATTATATATATTTTCTCTTTAATTATGTATTTATTATAAAGAAAAAAGACTTTTCTATCATAAAAAATTACATTTCAACAAAATAATTAAAGTTTTAATGAAATGTATCAAATTTTCAACAAAATAGTTAAATTTGTAGCCTAAAAAGATTAATTTACAACATAGAAGTGCAGTAGTAGATATTAAAATCAAATAGGACAAAATTTATTTTAAAAAATTAAGTTTTAAAACCAAAAATCTGCACGCTTCGCGAGCACATTCTCATCACGCGGTGCGCGCGGCTCGCTACGCTCGCAAACTTGAGCGCGTCTAGTGGTCATCATTTCCCACGCTCTAAATTGAAGAATCAACCAAAGAATTTAAAAATGTTCAAGATTCTAAAATTTGAAGCAATTTTAAATTCTAATTTTAACTCAAAATTGGTTAAAACTTAAAAATTTCCTGTTCAAATTCACAATTTTAATTTTTTTTGAAAAAATCCCCTTTCAAGACAAGAATTTTAATTCTTTTGGAAAATTCTCCATTTCAAACAATTGTAAGAATGAGATTTTTTTGTAAAACTCTCTGTTTCAATTAATAATTATTTTGTTTTGAAACTAGCTCGTTTCTACACAGGATAATAATTTTGTTTAAAAAATGCAATTTTGCATTGAGAATCGCTATTCTACTGGATAAATCCCAATTCCAGCTCAGACTTGGTTATAAATGTTAAATTTCTTGTTCAAATCCAAAATTTTAATTCTACAAGAAAATTCTTCATTTTCACTTAGAAATACAATTCTTTAAAAAAAATCGATGTTTAATCAAGAATTTTAATTCTTTTCGAAAATTCTCCATATCATCTAAGAATTAGATTTTTTTGTAAAATCCCTTCTGCCAGTTCATAATTTAAATTTTGTTCGAAAATACCTCATTTCAACCTCGGAGGAGGAGAGTATACGAACCTGCACAAGAGCCTGTACAGGTATTCGTAATGGATCCTGCACAGGCAGTTAGCGAAGCAGCTTGTACATGATCCGGCAAAGGAACCTGTATGCAAGCTAACTTTTGAATGAAACTGTACAGGTTCCTTCACAGAGTGATTGCAGACGCAAGTTCATGTACAGGATCTTGTTCAAGATCCAACAAATGATCCTGCATATGAACTAATCCACGAAGGTTTGCTAGTCGCTTAGCTCTCTCGAGAAACTTGATAGGTACGTGTTTTTGTACAGGTACCTCACGTCTTTATTTACTTTGCAAAGACCTGTACTGGAAGCCACGACTCAATTTACTTCGCAAAGAAACCTGTACAAGTACCCGAGCCCTAATTGAATTTGCAAAACCTGCGCCTCAATTTACTTCGCAAAGCAACCCGTACATGATCCAGCGTATCAAAGTACTTAACAAAGGAACCGGCATTAAAAGGCTCTTTTGTCGGTGCATTTTCAATTGCAGGATCATGTACAGTTTCTTTTTTCAAATATCTGCACAGGAATCGTCAAGATTACCTGTGCAGATTTGTGTGCAGGATCGTGTCAAGGAATATGTTCATGATCCTCCGGGGTTCAGCTGGGGTGATCACGCCTCTTTCCTAACCTTTTTACCAATTGAAGTACATTTTTGCATTACTGGACATTTTTTATTGATAAAAATCACAGTGTTCTTCGCTTGCCATCTTATTTGCTGAATTTAAAAAAATGTCATTGTTCAAAAAACGAATTTTGATACTAGTAGTACTTTTAATTGAAACAAGAAAAGTAAACGTATGGACTATTTTCTGTTAAATAAACCAGAGAAACCAGATCTACATAAGTAATTAATTTGAATGTGCGGACTTTTTCCCGGTCGAATCAACTGGAGGTCGCCACCGTATGGTCGACTGAGACCACCACTCAACGGAGTCGCAAGCTGGCACGGGGCCCCGACCCTACGACGAGAGAGTGATGATTAAATTTCTCGCATAGGTGTTTTATTCAACCCGAGTTTAAGGATATGTATGATATTTATGTATAATTTTGGGTGGCCAAACGTATTTAGAACGTCTTATTTAGATAAGTGTAACTATAATCGCATTGTCGAGGAATTAAGGTAACTATTGCTTTAGACGAATTTACGGTACGTGATTCCGGCTCTAGAGTTAAATTTTTTTATTTGATTTAAAAAGAACAAACTTTGAGCTCTAGAGCCTCAATTTTTTAAAATGAAGTAAAATATTTAATAAAAAGATTTCTGTACACATTTAAACTACTATAACAAAATTAAATATTTTTTAGCTTCTAGGTTTTCATAAATCATTTTTATCAGTGGGATATATAATTATTGTATTAACATTAAACAAACTTACTCTTCGTTTATTCAGTAGAAGTTTTTTTGTTATGACAATTAAATTAAACAAGGGTTGACGTAATTGATTAAAACGTAATCTAGCTTGAAAGGATTGAAATTAAAATCTCTAAAAACACAGAACCTTAAACTTTTTTGGTTTTTGGTCTTTAAGGGATTCCTGACCATAGTTCGGGTTCATTTTTGAACTCCCTTATGTTTTATGACTGTTTTAATTATACATCAAATAAAGCTTCCTCACGCGCACTGTGCCAAATATACCAATTTGATGCATTATTCTGGTAGGAATATATTTTCTGAAAATGGAAAAATGGAAAAATGGAAAAATGGTAGAAACTATAAAAAATTAATTTTTGTAGAACGTCAGAGATAATAACAATTGTGATATCAGTATTATAATTTTTATTCGCTAAAACTTTTTCTTAAAAACTGATTTATGAAATATAAATAACTCAGTTAGACAAAATTAATGACTTTAATGCCTGATATGACTAATGCTAAAAAATTCGCTTCACACTATTAACTAAATTTTTCAACAATACACGAATCAGTTTTTCCTATAACTCGAAAAAATGAGGACCTTGTACAATCTGATCTTATTCTTGGCGGCCATCCTTAATTCTATCGGTAAATATGATAATAATAATAATAATAAAAATATTTTTGATTGCAAGCGGTTTTTAAGCTTTCCACAAATAAAAATTTGTACAACTGAATCCACATTATATCCCCATTCCTAATCTTGCGTGACTGTATTGTTACGAGGGGTTATGTTATGCTTGCGTACGAGTTATCCAACTTTAACAATAAATTTGATCTTCTATTTCTTTTCGCAGAATTATTTTTACAGTTTGATTGTTACCCTAATGGAGAACGTATTCCTTGGAGCGGACGTTTTTTTTCTCCTAGCAGACCTGTTCCTCTTGTCAGTTCACTTCATCCTACCAGGCCTAATTCTTTTACCAGCTCTCTTTCTTCTGATGAGCCTCCTCTTCGCGCCAAGTTGGTGTCAAGGCCCAGGTCCAGGTCTCCCCCTGCCATTAATCATTCTTCTGAAGTACTTGGATTTAAACTTGAAGAACTCAAGCTTATTCGAATTGTTTCACTGACAAATCCGAAACGACAATTCGAACTTCTAAGATATAATCTACCTGGTAATAAACCAATTAAAATGAAAGTAGGGCGTAATAAATTTGTGCCGTATCCAACCCGAGAATATATTATATTATCAACACTCAATAATGAAGCTTTTGCCACGTTCGAGAGCAGCGGTTATTTTCTTGGAATATATAACAACTGTCGAAACCGGGTGAAAATAAATATGGATAATGGCACGGTTAATGAAATGAACAAGAAAGAACTCTATGAATGTCCAGTAGGCAAGAGCCGTAATTTCTCAAACAATTATAGAGTAGAACATGTAAATTCCATGTAAAAACAATAATCGAAAAAACGTTAATTCAATTTAACAAGTATAAGACTAAAAGATAATATTTCTATCAAAATAATGAGCGGACATTATAGAACAGAAGTTTTATTTATTGTTGTAATAGTTTTAGTCAATAGCTGTCAATAGTTTTTCCAAAAAGTGCTCATAGTTCCTTAAGTAGAACTTAAACATTGAAACAACTTATAAAGCAAAGTTTTTAAAAATTCTTGGGTAGTATTATTATTGAAATAAAAAAGTAAAAAAGTAATTTATTGACTTCTGATCTCTTTAATTGGAAGATTTCCTAAGATAGCGCTTGCGTTATTTTCTTAAACAGAAAAATATAGATAATAGAGTAAGACATAAAAAACGTGACTACTTTCACTGATTCACGCTCGGCTCTGGCCTTGCATCTCCGCGGACTGCTTCTGTTAGATTCCATCTCATAGTGGAATAAGGAATAATCTATAGATATATAGATACAATCTTCCAGGAGAAATATTTTCTAGTCAGGAATTGTGATTGGTGCTGTAAGTACCTAATCATTCGAATTTGGTCCTGGGGGGGGGGGCGCACCGGCCCCTGGAATCTCTGGATTCGGTGACAAATCTGTATAACTCTAACAGGTACCTTGCTGCCTGCTGCATGTATACCAAGTAAACTGCCTCGATTTGGAGAACGAGAATAGAATTAAAAAAGTATTAACTGTCAAAATTGGATTGGAACCTGGTTTCGCGATTGACGGTGAACTCAAATCCAGGCTCTCCAAACATAAACAGTCAGGGGCGTATGCACCATGTGAGGAGTTCCATTTTAGAGGACGTAACGTACCGCGTGTCGACAAATTACCAATGAGGCTTACCGACATAATAACTAATATGCGGTAAACGCCTCTACAATGTGCCACCAGCAGCGAAGCGCAAAGGTAGCACTGGTAGCACCGGAGTGGGGACTCACCTGGCCACAAGCGGGGTGAGTGGTTAAATAGCCGCTCCCAACGAGAAAGCGTGTCTTCACTGCGATGCGTCAGCAGGTGGACAACACTTTGGAGACGAACTGAGGTTCCCTTCCCCGATAATGTTCTTGGATCTTATATGCTTCCACGATTGCATTCGAATAGAATAGACAGAAAG
This sequence comes from Druon quercuslanigerum, assembly GCA_010014905.2. Taxonomy (NCBI): domain Eukaryota; kingdom Metazoa; phylum Arthropoda; class Insecta; order Hymenoptera; family Cynipidae; genus Druon; species Druon quercuslanigerum. Next base: position 18,830 of record JAAAKG020132203.1, on the reverse strand, counting down.
GGCGTTTAATCCAAGAAAATCGTGCTCAAAATCAAAGATGATTCTTATCGTATTTAGATATACATTGGCCTCGTGAATATCACGAAAAACCGGTCTCTTATCTTGTATCGACGGCCTTGCCCTCGCGCCCTCCTAAATACAATTCTCCATCGCACGCTTCTCGTTCACAGAGAGAACCCGCGTGACGTCAGGAGGCATTTAATGTTCGAGGAACTTCTCGTCAATTTCTGAGAAAACAGTCGGGCATTCGTAGAAAGAAAACTCCGGTCTGTAAATGAACTGAGAATTGGGATTTAAATTGCTAGCTGCTGTCAATCAACAATATTTTGTGTTGAGATCATTCTCGTTCCCTTTTTAATAAGATCAAGGCTCTCAAATGCAAATAAACTTATTCTTTTCTTTTATGCTATTGAAAACAGTAAATTCAATTATGGGTAAAAATGATTAGAATTCTGTTTTCCAAAAGAGAATAAATCTTCTATGTCTTTTTGTGAGTCGTTCTGGACAAATAATTAAAAGTAGAGTAAGGAGCAAGATTTAAATTCTAAAAGTAAAATCTATCTCGTAGGGAGAGCTGCATGTTTTTTTTTAAAGTAGCTTCAAGTAGGGAAAAGGTGATTCTGCATTGCGGAATCACCAATTGGATTCGCGAGTCACAATCATAATGAATTAGTGATTCCTAATATTTCCCTAGAGATTGGATTTAAAATCCAGGATCAACATACTGAGTGCTCCTCGCAATTCAATAAAAGTTCCCACTTGAACTTCCAAGAAAATGGATACAGTTTCGTAATCGAGATGGAAATGCTTCGCATGTCTTCACTCTTTATAAAAATTAATTGCCATTTACAGCTATTTTTCATTAACATTGCTGAAATAACTACGAGATGCTCGTTTATCTGATCACGTGTTGCATGGCGATGTTGTCAAGGTCGAAGGGGTACCCTGCAGGCGTATTCGATCGCACGAAATAATCCAAACGGACCCATCGGCTACGGTGGGATTTAGATATTGGTGCTTCACTGCTGGTCGACGCGAGCTCGCTATTATGCTTATTCGCTACGCAAACGTTGTTGATTCCCGTTTTGAGTGAACTGGCCGTTAGGGTAGAACGTCTCGAATCCGAGTGAGACTCTACTTTGGAATATAAATCTTTAAAGTATTATCAACAGAGATAGAGACAAGAACATCATTATATCCAGAGGCCATTCATTCTCAAATCAGGTAAAACTTAGTTAATGATTTCATTCCGCCTCAGCCTTTAGCCGAATAAAGTTTGGTCGTCTATCGGTTGCAGTATATTCTCAAAGAATCTGTTTGTAGGATGGATTGTTGGAAACTGGTGCTGTTCTATGCGGTGAAGAAAGTTTTAGATTCAGACATGAAAAACGTGACTATTTTTACTGAATCACGCTCGGCTCTGGCGCGGCATCTTCGCGGATTGCTGCTGCTAGATTCCATAGCGGAATGAGGGATAATGGGATTGCTAATGGCGTGTCCAAAAAGGGCTCTAGATTTCCAGTCATCGCATCAAGGCCTTCAAACAACTTTCAAATTTGCTACAGCCAAACTAAATCTAATCGGTTAAGCTAGCCTTTTTCCGGAAAAGGCAAGTCCAGGAAAGGTTATTTCATGACTTGTTGAATAATCAAAAAGACAAAAACGCAGACGAACGAGCAACGCATTCTCGGGGTGCCGGAAATCATTACGGTGGATCGTTGCTCGAGGGTTAAGACATCTTTCTCTTTGGAGATTTCCTCCCTTAGAGTACCCCGCTCCTTTGGGACCAGAAAGGTGTAAGGATAACTCAATGCAGCCTGAACCAGGGCGTCATTAGCCATCTGTACGAAGGTAAAAATATTTGTTTCCAACCTTTTTCCTGTTTCGGATCCCTACTTCAGGGAGTGTCTTTAAATACTGCCTAATTTTGCTATAGGCCGAGCAGGTAGAATTGGTTCAGATTATTTTAGATTGGTGTAGAGCCTTGGCCGCTTCTGGTTGGTCTACCCCTATATGAAGCAATTTTTCCTTGGTGGTGAGTTCGATGAATAACCTAGATCGAAGACCCCTTTATTTGCGTTTGTTTTTATTTTGTGAACTATTATAGGACACGAGTATTCAAGAAAGTTAACAATCATTCAGAAACCACATACTTCAGTTCACCAGAGCAGCAGCAGTTCGCCGTACGATTCATAGGGTTCAATTTCTTCAGATATTTCGTCCTAATAGATCCTTAAGCCCTGATCAGATTTAGGGTTATGTTGTCTCTAGGGAGAGTTTACTACATTACCGAATGGAAAATTCCCAAAAATTTATAATTCCCGAAATGAAATCGCCGGCATTATAAAAAATGCGATACTAAAAAATCATGAGTCACTGCTAATGTAAAAAAGTATGCTAAAAATAAACGGGTTAAAAGGCTACAAGGAATGAATTTATAATTCTACACGTCTTTATTACAACATATTCAAACAAACTCTGTGTCATCTATGTGCCCAGCTAGACCGCACAAAACATAATTATTTTGTTAAACTGTCACAAATATTATAAACCACTACAAATATTTAACTCAAAAATATTATACTTTTGGATGGTGTGGGGATTAGGAAGTTCATTTCGTAAAATAAGGTTGCCGTGATATCTTCTATGTTTATAATAAATGTGAGACGTAAATAGATTTACTATGAAAATTTTTATTGAATCATTTTCTATTTACATTTATTTCTTGTTTGAATGAATTTGGTCAGTGAAATCTGTTACACTCAATTAAACGGTGGAAAGGTAAATACCCAAATACACTTTCTGAGATTCGAGTAATGTTGCCACTGTACAAGTGCACTTTGACCGGATTACGGCCATACAATACTGTAAAGTATAATTTCAACAAAACACCATAAGGATTCACTTTTCCAACTATGAACTTATTCGGCGATACTAGCACTCTAGCCGGTAGGCGTATCCTGTAAAGGGGACCAATTTGTTCTCCAAATGTTACACGAAGAAGGTCACGAGTTTTTACATTTTTAATTTGATAGCCATTAGGAATAGGATATTTTCTAACAACTGCATAACGAGGAGGAGACTTCGGAGATTCAGAAGAAGGTAAGTGAATATTTGTGTGAAATCTGGCTAAATCGAATAACGTACTTGATCCTGTAAGAACGACAAAGATGGATTACTTTTAACGATACAAATTTATTTTCTATTTATAGCTTTGTTGCAAATTATTCACTCAAAGAGTTATCGCATTTTTTATTTTTTATATTTCCTATAAAGAGAATTTAAAAGTTTTTTCTAATAGTTGTACAGTTTAGTATGAGAATTTGAGTAATTTTAGAGAACACCCTTGAGATGAATGCTTGTCTTTTACTTTTTAATTGCGCTTCCAGTTTTAAATAATTTTGTTGTTTTTAATGTTTACTACTAAAAAATATATTGAGGAATTACTCAATTTAAATTTTACCAAACAATGTTTAAAGTTTATGAATATAAACCTGTTTGATGAATCTGATTTCCCTCGATACTTGTTCGTAAAGTGTATAGAACCGAAAACAATTCTTCTTTTAATCCCGGATTTTTCAGAATGGATTTGATAGTATAATAGTTATGATATTATATTTACCAATTAATGCAGGAAAAACCGTTAGCGTGAATAAGACGCTCCTGATAAATCTGACCATTTTTCTCAAAATGGAGGAAACTAACGAGTCAAAACTTTATCGTACACAAAATTAATGATCCACCCCATAGGATTTTATATTAACCAATCGCTATGTCACGAGATCTTTTAATTTAACTTTTCATAAATCATTTTGCACAAGATATAAACCGAAATTTTTGTGAGTGAATATTTGAAGTAATATTTGAACAAGAATTAGTCTCGCTGTAAAATGTGCAATATTGTAATAACAAGTCAATAATTCACTCGGTAAATGATATGATATCGACCTCTTCTTCATGTCACGTGAGGAATTCACGTGTTTTATTCTTGATTTTTGTATACGCATAACTGCAAGATGAATTGCAGAAACATTCATAATTGACTTTATTGCGACAGTCAGAAAACAGAGGAATTTTGAGTTCAACAATTTCCAGAGATAGTATTTTATACGCAATTATCTGTTTGTAATTAATCTGTTTTCAATTGAGTTAAAGATGGACAAATTAGAGCCGTCATGGATTTTGATTAGTACAAGGTTCTAATTCGTCCGGAATTCGGCTTCGCTCGCCGTATTTTTTGTTTTTTTCGCCAACCTACGCTTGCCTCAGTACCTTAATGTCAAAGCTGATCCAAGGGCAAGATTTTTTCACAAAATGAGGAACGAAAAGAGGCGCAGATTCAGCAAAACCTGACACCAAAAATGAAGTCAATAAGGTAAGTTTAGTATTGACATCGTGCTAAAAAAATTTTTTTTAAGGTGATTGTCACGAAAAGGTCCTACGAATAGCCCATTATCTCGCCGAGGCTAAACCTCAGTCGATCAAAAAAAAAAGGCATTTTACTTGTCTTTTTTATCAAACTACACGGAGGGAAATTTTAAGAGAATCATTCTCGGAACTGCTCCTTGATCTCATTCTAACTTTAGTGCAAGAACCAACATCTGGGAATCCTTGCTTTCAAGTAAACGGCCGCTGCTTAAAAAGCAAGGGTGGTGCGCACCACCAGACGGGGTCTGGATCGAGAAATCTCTCTGTATCTCTCTTACTTCTCCCTTTTACCATTTTCCTTCCTCATTTTCTCATTTCTGTATTCCCGTTTCTCATTTCCGTTTCGTCTTTCTCATTCCCCGTTACCATTTCTCTTTTCCTTTCCTCTTTTCACTTTTCCCTTTTCAGCCGTTCGCCTCTATCGGCTTCCCTTTCAATTTTCCTTTTTACCCTTTCCCATTTGCCCTTTTCGTTTATTTTTGTGTTTTTCCTATTCTCCCCTTTCCCTATTAATCATTTCCGCCTTCTTTTTCCCCCTTTCCCTTTTCACTCTGTCGGGTTTTTTATTATTTTCCCATTACTTTTTTACTTTTTCGCTTTTCCCTTCACCCTTTAACCTTTCCCTTTTCATTATTTCCACATTCCCTTATACTTTTTCCTCCTTTTACTATTTTTCCCTTTCCCTTTTTCGTCCCCTCTTTCTATTTTCACGCTTTCCAGTTTCTAATTTTTCCTTCCCTTTCCCTTCTCACCTCTTTGCCTTTCTTCATTTCCTCGTTCCATTTGTCCTTGTTCGTTTCCCCATTCTTCCCTTTTCCCTTTTATTTTTCTCTTTTACCGACTTCCCATTACCCCACTTTTCTTTCCCTTTTGCCCATTACCGGTTTCTCATTTTCTTCTTCTCTTTTCCTTTTCCTTATTCCGTTTTTCTGTTTTTCTTCCAACCTTCCCCTTTTAATCTTCTCCTTTAAAATCTTATCCCATTCCTTTTAACCTTTTCCCCTTTTACCAGTTCTCCCTTTCCTTCTTTCTTTTCCCTTTTACTTTCGTTTCGTTTCTTCTATTTTCGTTTCGTAAATATCTTGATGTAAAAGGTTTCGAAGAAAAAGCTCTTTAATTTACATCATATGGTATCACCACTTTTGCCGAGCGTCCCACATGCGTGATGGAGTGCATCTATATCGTGCATAAGGTTTTTTATGTAGCAGGCATAAAATTTCATGTTGGCCTGTCGGCCAAGTACGCTTTTGCGAAGGACACTAGGCTGGAAATTACCACATTACGCCTATTTCACGTGCATGAAATGGAGCTTTTTCATGGGGGTTGGACAAAAAATAATTTAATTCGTTTTATCTTTATATTGTATAAAATCATTTTCAGTAGTTATTTTTACCGTATCGAGAAAAAAGAAAAATCACATTCCTTTTTCTCCTTAACTCTATTATTGAACAAAATATTTCATACAAAATAAGATTCTGAAAATACGCTACAAGGAGGGCAGTAAAGCTTGTTTTAGACCTGCCTAAAAAATCCTGTACACGAACCTCGAAGGATCCTGGGCATGTTCCTCGACACGATCCTGCCCACGAACCTACATAGGGAATCTTGACGGTTCCTGTGTAGGGATTTGGCGAAAGAAAACAGTACATGATCCCGCAATTGAATCTGCACCGACAAACGGAACTTTAAATGATTGAGTACCTTCGCGCAGTATATTGAGGCGTGGACTTCTGTAAACAAATACTTAAGTAGTACTTTAGCGCAAGCGTCGTAAAAAATCTTTTCGCTTGCAACTTTAAAGCTGCTTTTATTTTTTTCCCTTGAAGATGGAACTTACTATCGAAGGAGCCAAGCCACTAGCGAACCCTCGCGGATTAGTTCCTATGCATGTTCATTTGTAAGATCCTGAATAAATCCTCGCCCAGTAATCCGCGTCTCAAATCACTCTGTGAAGAAACCTGTACAGAATCCTGCAAAGTTTAGCTTGCATACAGTTTCCTTCGCCAAACTTATGCACGAAAACCGTCTAGATTACCTGAACAGGTTCGTGTGCAGCTCCGAATGTAGGAACATATCCAGGATTCTCCGAGGTTCCTGTACAAGAATTTTCAGCCAGGGGGCTACCGAAGATTAAAACCTGACCCAATGTCATTAAATAGAAATAGTATTGTATTTATTGATCCTCACCTTATGAGCACTTTGCCCTCTAACAGGCATCAAATGAATTTGCTTCCTCATATAGGGAGGTCCCTTTATACGATAAAATGTACACTTACTCAGATAAAAAAACGCTTGCGAAGTGACGGCAAATTCGCAATCATGGTTGCGGATAAATTTGCACAATGTGCCTTCACTTGATGAGACATACACTGCATCAATTGAGGCGCATATCGCTCGCACGTTATGATGATCATAAAGTGCGTCTCATATGCGTCGCATATCGCTTGCACATTTTCGTTTTTAATGTTTTTAATGTGTATAATAAATTTATATGTATACGATTATTATTATTAAAAAATCAAAGGACAATAATAATAGGTTAGTTAAACATTCTATTAAAAAACAGTACGTAGAATATGCATGTACTACGAGGTCTAGAATTTAGTTACTTTACATTTTTGAAAAGTTGGTCGATAATTGTTTAAACAAGTTTTTTTAACAAATGCACTATTTATTACGAAAAAAATGTTGAAAATATGTTTTGGAAAGTTTGAACCATGAAAAGAGTGAAAATTTATTTACAAGGCACGTACTAAGCACAAGAAAATGAAATGTCTCGATCGAAATGAAACTTGCTTTTTATGAATTTAAAAACTGTCTTCTGGATAAAGATGTATGAAACATTGCACAAAAAGTCATTTAAAGTAGAGTTTTTCAAAATTTATATATAATTAAGATTTTTTATCCAAAATGATTTTTCCATCTCTGTGTACGCGCCGTAAAAATCAATTTGCAACTTTTTTAAACAATAAAAGACTAAAAAACATAGAATTTCAATTACGCTGAGGAATTACGATTTTCTTCCTAATTGGTTATTAAAATAATTATAATTATAATATCGCTTTTACATGGTTTTTAAAATGGAGGTACGTCTGTTTTATAATATATATCCAGCGCATTAACAGATCTTCGCCTTTTTTGCCAACAGGCAATAAACTTAAAATATAAATTTATAATTATATATTCCAACGAGCAACGGGAAACTAAGATCTAATATTTAACAATAACCGTTAATGCTCATTCCGTCAAAACTTCCATAACTCGGTAACAGAAAATAAACTAATTCGCAAATTAATACTAGACGCAATTTTAAGGTTATGTTGGGGAAATCAGCAAGTAAAAGGGGGATCAGCGAATCACAGCAATCGGGAAAATTTAACGAAGATAGGACTCACAATTCAAATACATAGGGGGAAACAAAATCAGCAATAAAGGGCAGATCGAAACAATAAATGCATATAATAATCAGCCAAAAAGGGTAAATCAACAAATCAGAAATATGGGGCAAATCAATAAAATGGGACTCACAATTCAAATACATAGGGGGGAAACACAATTAGCAATAAAGGGCAGATCAATACCATAAATGCATATAATAATCAGCCAAAAAAAGGTAAATAAACAAATCGAAAATATGGGGCAAATCAATAGATCAGCAAAAAAAGGTAAATTAATAAACTAGAGATACTGGATAAATCAACAAATCAGAAATATGTCGGCAATCGCAGACAAAGGAATTCGAGAGATACATGGCGAAACTCTGTGTTCACGTGCTTGATAATAATGACTCAAGATTTTAGTACGTAATCAAATAAATAATCAGCCGCCTGCACAGAGGCTTCGCCATTATGAATACAAAGACGTTACCGACTGAATCGTTGTGCTATCACAAGCACTGGACCATCTCTCTGAGAATTACGCGTCTACTGCAACTTGTGTGACCACCGGGCCTCTTCGAGAATCACTGACGGAATGAGAGAGAGTGAAGCTTCGCGCTTCCGTAAGTATGTTCGGTCAGGCGACCATTTTGAAGGAACTTGGCGCTCATTGGTCGGAAAGTTATACAAGAGAATGATGTAAGTTACAATGTGGCGCGAAATGTGTGGGACTACAAAAGGATTTCTCGCCTATAGGCCAATTTAAATACTCCTAAATGAGTTAATCCTATCTAGATGTGTTGAAAGGGGACCCGACCTATCATCATGTATACGCGACGGCAAATTCTTAGTATTCTCTCGAGGGCTCAAGTTATGTTTATTGACTGTTTTCTGCTCGGCAGTACTAGCATCAAAGACAATGGTGTCGATTTGTTTTGGTCGAGCAAGTTCCGAATCAGATGTCTGTTTACCTAATTTAATTTCATCGTTGTTATACGTAGGCTTGAAAAATGTTTCATTGTGATCCGTCTCGGTGACTTGCTTATCCAAATCGCATGATTCTAAGAGTTTAATTGCCGGATCGATTCCACCACGACTTTTGCGTTCAAATTTAAGAAATCGCTCGCGTAGTAAAGGTTTAGTTCCTTCTGTAGATAAACAACGATTTACCAACTCAATGAGAAGGTCTTCCTGACTCAAACCGAAAATCCAATCGTCGTTAGGATTGTTATTGTCAGCCATTGTTCAAAAGTAAACAGAACGCGATAAGAACACTATAAATACGGAAACGACTACGAAAGAGAAAGCGATAGTTTCTGAGAACTTTTGTGAGACTTTTGTGTCATAAATTCTATGGCATTCATTTCGGGAGAATAATAATTTCTTAATAGAGATTTGTATACCTTTAATTTTCAGGAATGTTTCTCTGCATCTCTCTGAGAATTAGGCGTCTACTGTAACTTGTGTGACCACCGGCCCACTTCGAGAATCACTGACGGAATGAGAGAGAGTGAAACTCCGCGCTTCCGTAAGTATGTTCGGTCAGGCGACCATTTTTAAGGAAATTGGCGCTCATTGGTCGGAAAGTTATACAAGAGAATGATGTAAGTTACAATGTGGCGCGAAATGTGTGGGACTACAAAAGGATTTTATTGCCTATATGCCAATTTAAATACAAAATATTGTGAATCGATGAATGAAACGAAGTCTTTCCTCTCAAACAATACTTTAAATTAATACATTTCCGGCTCACCAGGCAATAATATAGTTCTTGCGCAGAAAAAGTCAAATAACTTAAATATAAGTATTTCGGGCCTGAGCTATAGAGGTCTCACTAGCTATGCTTGAGATTGACCGAGAATCCTTCTCAAGCCATGATGACGCAACGCCCAACGCAAGAAGAATCACCAAGAAGAGGGAGAGATGTTAGATGGCAGCAATCAACGTAGATGGAGTTTGGCGGCAATAATCAAAATAAATCCTTCTCATCAAGTCACGACGATCCAACGCCCAACGCAAGATAGAGTTGGCGTAAATATTAAAAATCCTTGAGTCTAAAGGCATCAAGTCAATTTCTTGGACGTCTCCTTAGACATCGATGATCATTAGATTCCAGATGACGTTGGACTCCGAGAAAATAATACAAGGAAAAACAAAATGAATCAGCCCTAAATAAATAAAATTAAGAACATAAATAGAACGAGTCATGAAGTGTCTGTGATTCTAGAAGTCCCATATTTATCAATAATTACGAAAAATCGCGACTATTGTGTGATGCCAAAATTGCAACATCACAAACTACACTTTACTCTCGCCAGGGTCACAGTTAACAAACCCTTCACTTCCAACGGCTGTACAGCCCAAATTGACGCTCGTCTGCGACTCGCGAAAGTGATGGTAGCTACAGCTTACATTCGAAACCGATTTATGATGAACTTGTGAGATCTATTTTTTTGCGCGGTGAAATGATATCTTACGTTTTAGTCAACGGAGAGGGTCAAATTGACCCTTAATGACTTTCTACGGTAATTCGAAATGTTGTGTTCTAAAAAGGCAACCATTGCTCAATTTATGCTCAAATAGGTCTAGAAGTGTTAAAGTAAAAATATGATGTGATTTTAAAAATAGTTTCTAACATAATCAGGCACACAATATCTTTGTAAACTCACTCCTTTGACAAACGAATAATAAATGTTTATGTTCTACAGGAAGCTTAAAAAATTAGAATACAAGAGAATTGAGATTTTCGAATGTGCAAATTAGAAGAATTTCAAACTGATCAATTAATTTGGACTTAAGAACGTTCTAAATTGCAAAATTTAAAAATATAAACTTGAGTATGATTTTCCATTATAACAGATGAAAAGTAAATTTCACTTTCATTCAAATTGCAATGTCTTTAAGATTAACATTGAAGTTGAACAAAACTTCCTGCGATTCTGTTGAATTAAAAATTTATTATTTTAATTTAAGTTTTAAGTAAAGCTAAAAATGAGATTTAAATAATTTAAAGAACAATAGTTTGCTATTAAATTTAATTTTAATAAACTTGTTTTTTAGCGTCGATTTTATTTAAATTACGTCAATTTTAATTAGCTGGAATGAATAATAAAATTACTCAATATTTATCTTGACTTTTCACTGTTTGTACATACAAAAAAAGGTATAGTTCCTCTTATAAAAATGGTCTGTGTAAATCTTCCAGTGAGTATGTCAGATAAGATATTAACTGGCTTATATAATCTGATGAAAACGAATCATATCAGTGTCCTCCACTTTGAGAAAAATAAAGATCGTTTTTGCATCCATGTACCTTAATAAGTTTCGAAACTAGACATCTATTTGGTTCCATATTTTTTTCCGTGCACCTATACTCACGTCTCAAGACTGTAAGATGGCTGTACTCAGCGCACGGTGAAATCACGACGAAAGGCCGACAAAACTGTCGTGTGTCATGAGGAAAAAAGCGACCCAAGGAAAACAGGGTTTTGCATTTATATCGCGCGTCCCTTATCATGTTTTAATACGCTGGTACGGCCTTCAGATTACGATTCAGTGGTAGTTTTGCACCTCCAAGGACAATTACTTTAACCGAATTCTTTGGGTACACTCGCTGCAGCTTTCTTTTAGGATCTTCATACCTCTCCCTCTTTGGCCTCTCCTTGAGAGTGATGTTGTAGCCGACAGGAGCCCAGAATTTAATAACGAATATAATTCTTTCCTTTAAGTCTCGGAGAACGATATCAGGCATCGAGTGTGCAACGGTGACTGCTTTCCGAAAATCGTAGTTCCTGAAAATTGGGCCTTCTCGTTTCATTTAGGTGGTTTAATAAGTTTAATTCTCTAATAATGATGTCACAGAAAATTCAAAATTTAATAAAAATTTACAATAAAAGATTTCCAAATAGCTAAAGTCGATAAAACCCGTAAAAAATACTCCCCTTTAAACTTATAAAAACTGATAGTTCATGCGAATATAAGCATTCAATTAATATAAAAAAGAATTGTACCTAAAGCCAGGCTATCAGTGACGATCTGGTTTGGTTTTCAGCAATAATTAATTGCTAATGTTACATAACTTTTTATAATTCCACAACATTCAACAACGAAATCAATTTAAAGAATACACTCAAACACTGAAAATGCAGAAGATGCTAGGCTTTTTTACAACAGGTTTGCAATGGGCAGACACTAGGGGTGCAAGGTAAAGACTCTGCGATTCACTCTGTGAGTTTACCCCAGTCGCAGTTACACTGCTAGTGGTTACTCGACTTCGCATATTAGATGGAACATTTCTTACTTCCAGTCTTTTTTATTCGTCAGCAAAGGGGTCGAAATCGAAACGTTTTTTACAAATTACTAGACTGAAGGTTTTTCTTGAAAACCTGTGCTTAATATATCTTCATCACTGCTTCTCCAGAAGTCTTCTTTCATAGGCTAAATTAGGAAAAATATTATACCCAGGGATAAGAGAATGACTTTGTGTTTATAATCACGGGTGTGCATCACATGACCGAAACCGGTACTAAGACCTAGCGTTTTGCTTCTTCAGCATGGTCATGTAATTGTGGATTCGGGCGAAGCACCGGGATTACTGGGGAAAAATCAGTGTTGTCTACAGGTAAAAACTATCCTTAGCTATACGTACAGGATGGTTAGATCCAGCTAACTTCTGGGATTACCAAAAAAAGTTGTTCAGATGCGCAGAGAGCACAATCACTTAAATCATTACTTGCACAAAATAGGATACAGTCCCACAACAGTTTGCAGAAAATGCAGCAGAGATGATGAAACATCCCTGCATGTATTATGCGAGTGCCTGGCATTAAATAGAGTAAGGCGAAAAACCCTTGGGACGCACGTGATGGGGTCCTCACCCACTTATGAACTAAAACTAAACTAACGTGAAATAGGATAAAAGCAAACAAAATTATTTATAAATATTAAAGTTATTCAAATTGTCGGAACGAAAAACCTCGACTACTTCCCTCATTTTCATTTATAATACTACGATAACAACTTGCTTATAACTATGAACAGTCTGCATTCTCTGCTAAAAGCAGTACTTTCTCGATCGACTTTTTAGAGACTTGCCAAACAAAGTACATCAATTTAATCATGTACTTGTACTGTTATTCTGTAATCTTCAAAATATCCTTATGTCACTAAGCCAACATGCAAAGTTAACCTGCGGCCAGTACAACCCTTCACGGAGCTCAAAGAATACACTTTGGTCTTTTTGACTGGGACGTCCAATTTCTCTGATTTATCCATTCCTAAATGTGATACTTCGTCAAGCATGGGGTACAATTATTGTCGCTTGCTGAACGGCAAACAAAATATAAATTTCTTAGTTAAAAAAAACCCCTATAAAAAAAATAAAACAATAAATAGTGCGAACACTCTAATTGACGGCATCTAGGAGGCTACTGAAGAGCTGAGCCTTCGAGCATGCACAGGGTAAGAGGTGAAGGGAAGTATTTGTTTTGGCACATAATTTTTTAAATGACGTAAAAAGCTTAGAAAGTCGAACGAGATAGCGACTGCTGTATGTTATCTTAATGAATCAGAATACAGTTTGACTCAGTTTATATCAAGTACCAACATATTTTCGTTGCTTACTTTCCTCTATATTGAGAAAAATGACGATCTTTAATGGCAGTATCCTTCTTACGTTATCAGTTTTCCTTAATTCCATTGGTAAATAAAATATAATAATTAATAATATAAGATTAAATACATATCGAGAAACGCCAGAATTGTAAGAATTTAATATCTCTAATAGTTTTATACGTATACGTAATTAAATATAATGGTTTCATGAATTCAGCTAAAATAATTTTTAGAAGTTTGTTGACCAAAAAATGTCATTCAAAATTTTGTGAAACATAAAATGCATGCTTGGAGAAGTTACATCTGATATTGGAAACAACCCTATTTATAAAATAATCATTTGTTTTTATACGCACATCTAAACGAACAATTGGGTTTTTGAGTCAGCCTCTCGTTTTAGTACGTATATGCGGCTAACAGAAAACATTTTTACTGACAATAAATACTGTCTTGGTAAGTTAGGTGGGCTTGTCTTAAAACGAAAAATTTAAGATTTGAGAAATGAATAGAATTTTTTCTAATTAAAATTATATTACCAAATTAGGGCTTTAATATTTGCCAGGGTCAAAATTACTATAGTTTTGGTTTTGTGAATTTCATTTTTAATTATTTTCTAAACTCTACAAACTATGGACCTCACCGGCAGGACTGGCCATCTCGAGGAATCAGGTAGCCATGGGTGGAATCAAACCGGTGAACTCTGCTAAGCATTCAAATTACAGGCATATGAAATTTTGCGTGAAAAGCTTAAAACTGTGATTTTTCACAAGTACCTCGTTAACAGTTGGCGATAGTTCATTCTCGCACTTCGCGCTAGACAATTTACTTCTCTCGCGCTACGCGCTCGGTCTTTGTATATTCCTCACATTTGTGCACAGACTTTTTAGAACGAACGGTAAAATCAGTTAAAGCTTCTTCGGCTCTAATGTCCACATTCTCATCACATATCTCGTGCCATACTGTTTTTAACTTCTTAGTTACATTCCTACCCTCAGTGATACAGAATTTTTCAAGTTAGTTTTTTTCATGGTGTTATGATGAGAAGTGTTTTTTTCACAGCGATATAATTTACGGGTTCTTTCTCCTAAGCAACGGTGAAATACCATTAAGATGAATATTATAAACATAATGTAAAATTTAAAGTGGATTAGGAGTCTTTTATGATCGTTGTCCTTGAGTTCGGCTTGAATAAAAAAAATAAAGTCTAACTGGCCAAGACTAATTATGTCTCGTCATGCGGGTCTGATGTTTGACGAATATGCGTATTGACACGTGGGGCCAAGTGGAAAGCATGACCTCCTATGTCTACCAACGCAAGAGTCCCTTTAGACATAAACACCAAGAGGGTTTTTTTTAACATGGAGATATCTGTTTTCAGAACTAAGCCAACCATTCAATGTCAATCAGAGAAACTGGAGTATAATTGAACTGGGTGCTAGGCGAACTGCTACTATTCGATCAACTTCTCCATCTCCACCTCGTTATGCTCCTATGAAATTACATCCTGTGTATCCTGGTCATCAAATCAAAAATGTAAACACTCGTTACCTTCTTCGCCTCGGATTTGGCGATCGAGATAGTCCAATTTTCAAGATACGCCTACCCGCCAGGGTACTAGTATCACCGAATAATTTAATAGTTGGAAAAGTGAATTCTTATGGTGTCTTGTTAAGTCTATATCAAACAGTGTTGCATGGTCGAAATCCCGTTCAATTGCATTTGTGCAACGGCAAAATTACTCGAATGTCCGAAGAAGAAATTAAGATTACACCTTTCAACCGTAAGATTGAGTAAAGTATTTATTCGCACTTTGCAAACAAAAAAAAAATACTTATTTCATCAAATTGATGTTTTTATCTTATCTTCATAAAATCAGATAGACCATAAAAAAGACATTCAATGTGCCGTGTTTCAACAAACACTTTTTTCAGATACAGTAGTATTTTATCTCAAATGTTAAATAAGTATTCCTTATACAAAGAAAGTCGATTTCCGCTACATGTTTCGCCAAGGGCAGGCGGTAAGATTGAGTGAGGACCCCCTCAGTAGAGGTCGACAGGCGGCGGTCATACAGCAGGTGTCTTAGCGGGCACTTTGAGACACCAGGTCAAATCCCATAGTATGTAGACCTGCCCCTTACATGCGTGGCTCTACACGGGTTTTTTTATTTTTCCCCAGCTTTTCGTGGGACGCTTATGTCTGCTAAACACAAAAAACAATTTAAAAACAATGAGGGAAGAGTTCCGGGATCCTCCTCCAAACCACCGCAGAAAGCGAAAGGCTCCGTAGAAGGTAATCCACTGGAAGCAGTGCGAAACAATAAGGCTGCTGAGAATCCTATCGCCACGATAGAAGAGCAGCGAACGGTGCTCTCCGTAAGGAAGAAGAACCGTTTTGGCGCTCAGAGGAAGAGAGCCTGCAAGGCGCATCTCTCAAGAAAGGGCCAAGACAACAAGGCTGCAGAAGCTGCACCTGGGGCAACTCCTCAGGCTCATCCTATGGACAAGAGGAAAAACGGCTCCAGTGGAATCCCCCTAAATAGGGAGCTAAAAAGGCAGAAGGATCTGGATACACAGGGCCTTACTTTCGCGCAGATGGAAATAAAGCTTTGGTGAGAGTTCTCGTTGCGTCGGGTTATCCTGCAACATGTCTAGCTGTTAACGATCTGGAAAGGTTGCGCCCCTAGATTCAACAATATCTTCATCATGTCGGGGGCTAGTTAAAGTAGTAGGTCCACGGGGGTTTCTACAGGGTGGTGTCCTGTCGCCCCTCCTGTGGTGCATGGTAGTGGGTGGCCTCCGTGGTCGGCTTAATAAAGAGGAGTTTTATACTCAGGAACGTTGATGAGTAATTATTTTTTATACTTCTTTATTTAAAGTAGAACTATTTTAAATTAATTTTTTTCAGAAGATTCATTTTATCGTTAGGGCGCCTGGAGGTTTCAATTCTATACAGGGGCCTGGAGTTTTCACTTTTTCACACGATTTTTCATCTTTATCTTTAAGTTTATTATAACAATATATTTTTTAAAAAGTGGGCCCGAAATTTTTCTTGGTCAAATTTGAATTTTTACTTTCATTATGAATGAAATAAAACTTTCATTTTTGGTAAAAAATTGATATATTTCAGGTGAAAATTAAACTATTTGGATAAAAAAACTTTCTTTCCTGGTTGCCAATTCGAATTTTTTATTGAAAGTTCAAGTACTTTACGTAAAATACACTTTTATGGTAAAAGTTCAACCGCTTTGCAGAAAATTCGTCTTTTTGCTTTGAAAGTTAAACTTTTTAGTTAACCAGTTACAATTTTTCAATGGAAAATTCGACGTTTTTTGTAGGAAATTTGCTTTTTTGGCTTTAAAACTAAATCATTTCGTAGATACTTCATGTAATTTTCTCAAAATTCGTCTGTCTTGATCGAGAATTGCATTTTTCAAAATTTTAAATTCAAGAGTTTCAATTTGAGTCCTGTCATTTTCAGTTTAGCTTTAAAATCTTAACTGGCCTATTTTACAGGGAAAAATGACTTATCACAAGCATATTTTTCTGGCACACTCAACAGGAAATAAATATCATCGGCGGGGTGAGCCAGTTCAAAGAACAACGATGATTAATCAGTTACAGCAGACACTATAAAAAATTTCCCTCTAAAAAGCAGTTTACCTAAAAAAAAATATTGACTTTTATGGAGTATCAATACCGCACGAAAAAAATCTTCTCCTTGAAAACAAAAAGGGAACGACAGCAGTACACAATTTACAATCTGACCAAACACCAAAATTTTCATTAGTTCCATTGTGAAACGAATTTTCCCTTATTGCATTGCGCAGTGTCTCCTTAAATTCGAAAATATGAAGGTGGTTTGTAGCTTGGTCTTATCTTCGATGGTAATCTTAAGCTGTACTGGTGAATATGATAAAACACATATAATACCTCTAATTTTAAATTTTAAAATTTTTTAAATTTTATAGCCACATCTAGATTCTGACGTTTACAGTTAAACGTTTACAGTTAAAAGTGTTTACCTTTATTCAAAAATAATCTCATTGGAGAATAATTTACCTTTTTTTTTGAAAAATTATTTTAAGAATCAAAATATTGTAGGAGTTAGGAGAGAAAAAAAAAATTTTATGAAAATAATAATTGATGGTAAATATGTTCTGTTCTATCGGTAATACCTGCTGTGTCGTTAACTGCATTTTTTTATTCTGGCGACAGGTGGCGCTAGAGCTGGACTCCAAAGCAACTCCATTTTAGATAATTTGGCGGCAATTTCAAATTTTGATAGATCAGAATAGACAATTTTAAGCTTTTCATACCTTCTCTATTCGTTTTTTAATTATAAATATATTTATAGGAGTAAATAACTAATATTAAACTGTGTTAATATTGTAAATGACACAAATATTGTATATAATAAAATATTAATTGCAAGTTCTGTGCTTCCAGTTCGAGCGCTCTACAGTATTGCGCATAAGTTATACGCTTCATTGGCTACCATTCGCGCGCTTATTGGAAATGTTAAAAAATACCATTTTTTATTTTTTATTTATGCTTAAAAATAATTATATAGTAAGGTGTCAAGTGATACCTAGATGGTTTTTAATATATTCTGAACTTTAAATTAAAATGTATCGAAAAATTGTAGTTTAAATTTTATAAATGTTAAATAATAAATCGAAAGTCAGTCGAATTTATTTTGAAGCTTTCAAAAAAGTATATTTAATCGAAGATAATATATATTTTTAATTACTAGTATAGATGTTAAATTCGTTTTTGTTTATCAAGCATTGAAGATTTCCGACATTGTAAGAGTTCAAAACAATAAAAATTTTTTTTACAAGTACTTCTCATATGGGGATATTATTATGAAACCATACTAATTCTTGAGAATTTTTCAATTTAGTGGAAAATTGTTTTTATTTTCGTTAGGAAATAAATCTTTTTGTTTACCTATTGATTTTTTCAGGTAAAAATTTAAGAAATAGGTTTTAGAGCGCAACAATTTCTTTTTAAATTAAAAAAATTCTTTTTGTCTTAAAAATTAAAATGTTAGTTAAAATGTCATCTGTTTGGTTAGTATATTGAACTGCATTGTTTAAAATTTCTTTTTTATTGTTTGAAGAATTACTTTGGTAACTGAAAATTTACCTATTCTATTGATGGTTGAAATTTGGATGAACTGTCACATGTAAATGCATTAGGCACTTTTTAACACTTACCCTAAAAAGTACTGTTTTATTTTAATTTATGATTTATTACAAAATTTTATGATTATAATTATAATGTAATATATATAATTATAATATAAAATATATAATTATAATATTTTATACATTTATATATTCTCTACCTAGTCGTTATGCTGGTAGTGTAAGTAGAGTAACAGAGAGGGGGGTGGTAGAGTGTAGAA
>JAAAKG020132202.1:0-14589 GCA_010014905.2 Druon quercuslanigerum | reverse complement strand
GATATTTTCTGAAATTAAGTAACTCGTCCCGGAATTCGGGATTAAATATTTTCAAATATTTTTCATGAGTTTGTCTAGTCGCCCCGAAATTTTGAGACTAGTCCATAAATACATTTTTTTAATTGTTTTAATTGTTTTTAATTGTTTCGAAATCTTGGAATTTTTAAATTTGACTTAAATTCTTCTAAATTCACTCACCTCTACTTAAATAAATGATTTTTAAAATTTTTTTAGTCTTTATTTAATTAATCTTCAGGATCAATTTACAAAAGATGATAGGGTTTGTAATATTTTTAAGTTTTTTTTTTCAACTTCCTTAGCATTTTTAAGATCTTTAAAAAAATTCAACAGATTTAAAAGCATTTCAAATATTTTACGTTATTTGAAAAGATTCCAACATTTTCTAAATGAATTCCAGTAATTTAATGAGATTTCTAAGGATTTAAAATATTAAGAGCTTTAAAAAGTGTTAATAGATCCTAATGCATTTTTGAGAGATTAAAATAATTTCTATAAATTATATTATATTTACAAATTGAACCAAATTTATTTCTACCTAATTTTTAGTATTTAAACTATAATCAAAAATTGATTTATTAAATTTAGAGAAAGTAATGACAGAAATAAATTTATGGAAATGCTTTACATTAATAAACTACAGTTTTCTTATGAAGAGAGGGCATCGTGGTTTCATTACTGTTCTTGCCCACTCGATTTTTCCCTCAATTATTTTTTACAAATGTTTTTTTATTGTGATTTAATAATATTAAAAATTAAAAAGACGAAAGAAATAAAAAGAGAATGAAGGGAAAATTCGAAAAAATTCCTACAGTATCTACTAACAATAAGAAGTCAATTCCACATTAAACGAACCACCCTCATCCCCCTATTCATCTCGAGCTACCCTTAAAAAATGAAAACTTCACTTTGGGGTCGCTTATTTTGAATCTGAGGTCTGTTGAACTTCATCATATCCGATTAAAGGTCATTTGAAGGTCAAACTGCAAAAACTTCACCGCTTCTATGGAGTGTTTTTGGAAAAAAACAATTAAAAGATCCAGAAAAATACATTCATATATTGTTGAGGTCGCTGATTTCGAATCCGAGGACTGCTGACCTCCATAATATCAGATTCAAGGTCATTTAAAGATCAAACTGCAAAAAATCCGATAAAAGAATACAGAAAAATACATACATAGGTTTTTGGGGACGCTGATTTCGTATACGAGGTCCATTGATCTCTAACATATCATATTCAAGGTCACTAGAAGGTCAGAATGTAAAAAACCGGATGAAATTTTTTTTTATTACATATATTTTTCTGGATTTTTCTTATCATATTTTCTAGTTTGACCTTTTAATCACCTTGAACCTGGTGTGATAAAGGTTGACGGACCTCGGATTCAAAACCAGCGACCCCAAAAACCTATATATGTATTTTTCTGGATTTTTTATTGGGTACTTCCAAAAAACACTGCATAGAAGCAGTGAAGTTTTCTTTTTTTAAGGTGTGTTCGGGGTATATGGGGGGGATGAGGGTGGTCTTTCAATAGGAACGTTTTGTGGTGATTTTCCAAAGGGAAAGGGTCTCCAAGGCCGGTTTTTGGCCCAATTTAGATTTGGCCCAAAAAATTCGAAAAAATTCCTACAGTATCTAGTAACAATAAGAAGTTAATTCTACATTAAACGGACCACCCTCATCCACCCTATTAACCCTGAGCACCCCTTAAAAAATGAAAACTTCACCGCTTCTGTGCAGTGTTTTTGGGGGAAAAAACCAATGAAAAAATCCAGAAAAATACGTATATAGGTTTTTGGGATCGCTGCTTTCGATTCCGAGGTCCGTTAACCTCCATCACATCAGATTCAAGGTCATTCACAGGTCAAACTGCACAAAATCGTATAAAAAAATACAAAAAAATCCATACATAGGTTTTTGAGGTAGCTGATTTCGAATGCGAGGTCCCTTGACCTCTACCATATTACATTCAGATTCATATTAAAAAACCTGATTAAAAAATAAAAAATAGTACATCTCTTTTTCTGGATGTTTCTTATCATATTTTTTAGTTTGACCTTTAAGTCACCTTGAACCTGATGTGGTTAATATATTGAAATCATTGAAATCTTTTTAAAATATTTGAGAAATCATTTATGTCTTTGTATAATCTTTTAAATCTATGCAAAATCTTTGCCAGATATTTGAAACCTTTGACATCTTTTGGAAATTATTAAAATCTTTCTGAATTTTTTAGAAATCTTTGCAAAGAAATCTTTGAAATTTTAAAAATATTTATGAAAGTCTTTGACAAATCATTGAAATCTTAGTAAAATCTTTCTGAAGTCTTAATACATCTGCAAAACATTTTTAAAAAATTAATATTTGGTAATATGTTTGAAATGATTGAAATCTTTGGGAAATTTTTCAAGCCTATCCGAAATCTGTCCGAAATCATTCAAATCTTTATAAAATATTAAAAATTGTTTTGAAATATTTCGTATGTTTTTGGAATCTTTTTATACAATCCAAAATCTTTGTGAAATTGATAAAAAAATAATTTTATTCTTTGTGAATTATTTGATAATATTTGTGAAATTCTTCAAATCTTTGAGAAATTATTGAAATCTTTAAAATACGTTTGAAAGATTTATGAAATACTTGAAATATTTGTAAAATCATTGCGAAATCATTTACGCCTTTGTAAAATTTTAAAAATCTATCTGCAGTCTTTGTGAAATCATTGCGAAATATTTTTAATGTTTTTGGAATATTTCGTAATATTTGTAAAAATGATTGAACTCTTTATGAAATCTTTTTTAAATCGTTTCAATCTATCTAAAATCTTTGCAAAATATTCAAAATCGTTACAAAATCTTTGGTAAATCATTGAAAAACTTTGAAAATACTTTGGAAGTATTTGGCAAATTTTTGATTGCTTAAATCTTTGAGAAATCATTAAAGTCTTAGAACTCTGGAAATATTTGAAATTGTTATGAAATTTTTTACATCAAAGTTTTTTACATTCTAGGTGATTTGAAGGTCAAACTACAAAAAATCCGGTAGAAAGATCCAGAAAAATTCATACATAGGTTTTTGGGGTCGCTGGTTTCAAATCCGAGATATATTGGCCACAATCATATCATATTCAAGGTCATTTAAGGTTAAACTGCAAAAAATCTGATGAAAAAATACATAAAAATACTTTTATAGGTTCTTGGAATTGCTTATTTCGAATCCGAGGTCCCTTGACCTCTACCATATCAGATTCAGATTCATATCAAAAAACCTGATGAAAAAAAATACATATCTTTATCTGGATTTTTCTTATCATATTTTTTAGTTTGACATTTAAATCACCTTGAATCTGATGTGATAGAGGTCAACGGCTCTCGGATTCGAAATCAGCTACCAAAAAACCTATGTGTGTATTTTTCTGGATTTTTTAAGCAGCTTTTTCAGTTTAACCTTTAAATGGCATTGAATCTAATATGATGAAGGTCTTCGGACCTCGCATTCGAAATCAGCGATCACAGAAACCTATGTATGTATTTTTCTGGATTTTTTGCAGATTGAACTTCATATGACTGAATCTAATACGATAGAGTTCAATGGACCTCGGATTAGAAATCATCGACCGAAAAACCTAAATATGTATTTTTCTGGATATTTTCAGTTTAACCTTCATATGACCTTGAATCTGATATTATGCAGGTCAAGGGATGTCGGATTCAAAATCGTTGACCCCAAAAACCTATGTATCTTTTTTTCTGGATTTTTTATCAGATTTTTGCAGTTTAACCTTCAAATGACCCTCCACATTTGATCGTTGGATTCTTAGTTTTATTTTTAGGAATTCTGCACATAAACTTGATCATTGGACGTTAACTAAGATTTTAAATTTTGATTTAAATTTAATTTAAATTACTTAAATCTTTATTATCATCAAAATTGCTAACAATAGATGAAATTTTTCAGACTTTTCATGGAATTGCTCTAACCGCGCTTGATGCCTTTGATCCTTTTGACAGAGAGAGAGTGAGTGAGTGAAATAACTTGGACTGGTCGCGAAAGCCAGTTGAGATTTGCTGCTATGAACTGTCACTCGATTAATTATGGCTAGTCAATTAGTCTTTCCTCTCTGGAGCTAGCGCTATCCCATTGCTCCGAATTACCTTTGCAGAGTAGGCAATAAAACACTCCAGCCTAGAATACAATTACAATGCTCGAGAAAACTCATTTATTCTCCAAGACTAGTTTTTCGTTCCATAAAAGTTGCGAACAAGTATGTTCGTTAGAAAATAATTCACTGTCAGTTCTTTAGATATTATCGTTCAAAAGCAGCGAGCAGAGAGTTGTTAAGAATTCAGCTTTTTATTTTAAATTTTTCAACACAAATAAGCCGGGACTGCGTGTACCAAAATTATTTTACAGATAGCCGGATTTTTTTAGATATTACCGGGACCTGAAAAAGGGGATATTTTATGCCTCGGACTCACTTCAGAAATAAAAAATAGTATAAATAGTATCAATTTTTTTTAATATTGTGAAAATAGTGTCATACCATTTTTCCAGTATTAAGCTTATGTGTAGTCTGAATTTAAAAGTCTATTGACATGTGCAATGGAAAATAAACTTTATTTTGTAGAAAAAAATTTGAATTTTCTAACCATATATTTTTGAATCATTACATTACATCATTACATTAGAAAATGTAATAATTTTCGGCTTAAAATTCAAACTTTTCTATTGAGAAGTTACCGATTAATTTTTGTGTACAAAACTTTTATTTTTTGTTAAAAATGTCATTATTTGCTTGCAAATTGAATTACTTTGTTCAAATTTCAACAATTTTTTTAAAAATACATACTTCTTGGTTTAACATTAAACTATTTTGCAGAAAAGTCATCTTTTTGACTCACTTCAGAAATAAAAAATAGTATAAATGATATCGATTTCTTTTAAATATTGTGAAAATAGTGTCAGAAAATTTGTTCCGTGTTAAGCTTATGTGTTGTCTGAATTAAAAATCTATTGTCCGAAATAAAAGTGTGCAATGGAAAATTAACTTTATTTTGTAGAAAAATTTTGAATTTTCTAACAGTATTATTTTGAAGGATTAAAAATGAACATCAATGGTTATTTAAAATTTCATTCTTCAGTCTATAAATTATCAAAATTTATTTTTTTTATCGCAATTTTCATAATATTTTTCCTATTTATCTCTTTTTCTTGTTTTTTTGTCACTTAAATTCAAACTAAAATAAGAGAACACAGTTATAAAGTATAATAATTTTCGGTTAAAAGTTTAATCTTTTCTATTGAGAAGTTTACGATTTATTTTTGTGTACAAAACTTTTATTTTTGGTTAAAAATGTCATTATTTGCTTGAAAATTGAATTTATTTGTTCAAAATTCAACAATTTTTTTTTCAAAAGTCATACTTCTTGGTTTAACATTAAAATATTATGCAGAAAATGCATACTCACTTCAGAAATAAACAATAGTATAAATAGTATCAATTTTTTAAATATTGTGAAAATTGTGTCATCAAATTTTTCCAGTATCAAGCTGATGTGTAGTCTGAATTCAAAAGTCTATTGTCCGGAATTAAAACGATGAAATGGAAAATTAACTTTATTTTTTAGAAAAAAATTGGATTGTTCTCACCGCATATTATTGAATGAATAACAATAAACTTTAATAGTTATTTCAAATTCTATTCTTCAGTCTATAAATTATAAAAATTTATAATTTATTATCGCAGGCTTTATAGTTTTTTCCCTATTCCCCTCATTTTCTTTTTTTCATTTACATTCGAACTGAAATAAAAGAACACAGTTAAAGAATGTAATCATTTTCGGTTAAGAGTTTAATCTTTTCTATTGAGAAGTTTGCGATTTATTTTTGTGTACAAAATTTTTATTTTTTTTTTGTTAAAAATGTCATTATTTGCTTGAAAATTGAATTACTTTGTTCAAAATTCAACAATTTTTTTCAAAAGTCATACTTCTTGATTTAACAGTAAACTATTATGCCGAAAAATCACCTTTTTGACTCACTTATGAAATAAAAAATAGTATAAACAGCATCAATTTTTTTTTAAATATTGTGAAAATAGTGTCATAAAATTTTTCCAGTATTGAGCATATTTTATATTAAGCTCATGTGTATTCTGAATTTAAAAGTCTATTTTTCCGAATCAAAACGTGTGAAAAGGAAAAATAACTTTGTTTTGTTGAAAAAATTTTTAATTTTCTAACCGTCTATTTTTGAAGGATTAACAATGAATTTCAATAGTTATTTAAAATTCTATTCTTCAGTCTGTAAATTATAAAAATTTATACTTTTTTATTGCAGGCTTCATAGTCTCTTCTCTATTTATCTCTTTTTCATATTTTTTTCTGTCACTTAAATGCGAACTGAAATAAAATAAAATAATTTTCAGTTAAAAATTTAACCTTTTCTATGGAGAAGTTTACGATTTATTTTTTTGTACAAAATTTTTATTTTTGGTTAAAAAGGTCATTATTTGCTTGAAAATTGAATTTCTTTGTTCAAAATTCAACAATTTTTTTCAAAAGTCATACTTCTTGGTTTAACATTAAACTGTTATGCAGAAAATGCATTTTTTTGACTCACTTCAGAATATTGTGAAAATAGTGTCATAAAATTTTTCTAGTTTTAAGCATATGTGTTGTCTGAATTAAAAATCTATTGTTCGGAATCAAAACGTATGAAATGGAAAATTAACTTTATTTTGTAGAAAAAAATTTCAATTCTCTAACAGTATATTCTTGAAGGATTAAAAATTAACTTCAATAGTTATTTTAAATACTATACTTCAGTCTATAAATTATCAAAATTTATTATTTTTTTTTGTTTTTTTTGCATCACTTAAATGTGAACTGAAATAAGAGAACATAGTTATAAAGTGTAATAATTTTCGGTTAAAAGTTTAATCTCTTCTATTCAGAAGTTTACGATTTATTTTTGCACACAAAATTTTTATTTTTGGTTAAAAATGTCCTTATTTGCTTAAAAAGTGAATTACTTTCTTCAAAATTAAAAATTTTTTTTTAAACAGTCATACTTCTAGGGTTAACATTAAACTATTATGCAGTAAACTCATCTTTTTGACTCACTTCAGAAATAAAAAAAAAAGCATAAATAGTATCAATTTTTTTTAAATTATGATAATAGTGTCATAAAATTTTTCCAGTATTAAGCTTATGTGTTGTCTGAATTAAAAAGTCTATTGTCCGGAATCAAAACGTGTGAAATGGGAAATTAACTTTAGTTTGTAGAAAAAATTTTGAATTTTCTAACCGTATAATTTTGAAGGATTAAAAATGAACTTCAATGGTTATTTAAAATTCTATTATTCAGCCTATAAATTATCAAAATTTATAATTTTGTATCGCAGGTTTCATAACATTTTCCATATTTAACTGAAATAAAAGTGTGTTCTTTTATTTCAGTTTGCATTGACAAAAAAACAAGAAAAACAGATAAATATGAAGAAGATTATTCGGTTAAAAGTTTAATCTTTTCTATTGAGAATTTTATGATTTATGTTGGTGCACAAAATTTTTATTTTTAGTTAAAAATGTAATTATTTGGAGTGCTACTGTTATATCTATACTACTAATGATTTATTTTCCACGGAAAATGAAGAGTTTTTCACATAGTAGTTAAATTTTCAACTAAATAGTAGATTTTTCATTTAATCCTTTCACGACCAATGTTGCAGCTGAGCAACATTTACTATTTTTGATTTTTCTAATTTTTAGGTAACATGCTTGGAATTCGGCAACATCAGTTATTGCATTAGATTAAAGTGGACTATTTCGCATCTTTTTGGGTGATTGTGAGCTATTTTATACTTCATAGAAAGCGAGAAATGAATAAAAAATGAAAAAAAACACCCTTACAAAAATCGATTATTCCTGAATTTTTTCTGAATTATTATTCAACGGGATCAAGGCTTGGTCCTTACAGGTTTAAAAAAGAACAATTTTTCAAAAATAATATGATAATTAAATTTAGAATTAAAAAACTAATTTTCAAGCTTTTGGACAAAACTGTTTAATTTTCTACTAACAATATGAATTTTCAACAAAGTATATTAATTTTCAAAACATAGTTAATAATAGTTCAATTTTTGCCCAAAAAATAACATTTTTACAAAATTGTTGAAGTTTTGACCGAATAAGTAAGTTTTCAATAAAAAAAAGGAATTATCAACCTAGAAGATTAATTTTGTACCTAAAAAGACAAATTTAGAAAAAAGAGGAACAATTAAAAATTATTAACTTTTAACCAGATATTTAAATTATGTACTATAAAATCTGCATTTTTAACGAAAAATAAAATAAATATATTTTTAATTTAAAAAATTTGGTTTTTCAAAAAAAAAGAACTAAAAAAAATTATTTAATGCCTCATCAGCGAACGTCAGCGTTAGGGATTGATTTTTGGAAATTTATTTTTGTGTATTTAAAGAGCCCGAAAAAAGCCCGAAATTCTGGTATAGCTTGTTTTGGGAAAAAAGTAATAATTTGCAAATTTGAGGGTTGGTTATTAATGATAGGGGTTGTTTTTTCGAAGTTGGTTTTTTTATATTTTAAGAGCTCGAAAAAAGCTTGAAAATCAGGTAGGATTGGATTTTAAAATTTTCATGTTTTTATATACTGGAGGTGCTAACTGCTCGAGCAGTCAGCACCTCCACCCAAAAGTTTAATTTCTTAGAAAAATAAAAGAGCCCAAAAATCGGCATTACCGCCCAAAATTAGCCCATAATTAGCCTGAAATTATGACATATAAAAAATATTGATTTTCCGTTGTGGAGGTGCCAGCGGAACGGAGCTGGAGAATAATTAATCTTTTACCAAAGAATCTGTACAAAAATTACATTAAAAAATTTAATTTAAATATATATATATACATATACAATTGATTATGGAATGCTGACATTTACCTTTTAAAAACGTAGTTCAAGATTTAACCAAGAAGATTAATTTTCAAATTAAAAAATAAATTTTCCAAGTAAAAATGTAATAATAATGTTCATGTTCATTTATTTTTGTCTACTGGACTGATATCCTTCATTACTAAAAATATAATATTAAAAATGTAATGAATAAAAATGACATAGTTGATATTTTAACAGAAAAATATTTTAATAAAAAATAACAAACTGGTAAATATCGAGCAGCAAAATTTATCAGTCAAGGAAAAAAAAATTCAGTTAAATTGTTGAATATTTAAGCCAGAAAAGTGAATTTTTCTGCATAATAGTTTAATTTTAAACCAAGACGTATAAATTTAAAAAAAAATTGGATTTTGAACAAAATAATTCAATTTTCAAGCAAAGTCGTAAACTTTTCAATAAAAAAGATTACACTTTTAACCGAAAATAATTACATTTTCTTACTGTTTTCTTTTATTTCAGTTCGAGTTTAAGTAAAAAAAAAACAGAAAAAGAGGGGAATAGGGAAAAAACTATGAAGCCTGCGCTAAAAAAATATAAATTTTGATAATTTATAGACTGAAGAATAGAATTTTAAATAACCATTAAGTTCATTTTTAATCCTTCAAAAATATAAGGTTAGAAAATTGAAAATCTTTTTTACAAAATAAAGTTAATTTTCCATTGCACACGTTTTAATTTCGGGCAATAGATTTTTAATTCAGACAACACATAAGCTTAACACTAGAAAAATTTTATGACACTATTATCATAATATTTAAACAAAAATTGATAATATTTATACTATTTTTGATTTCTGAAGTGAGTCAAAAAGGTGATTTTTCTATATAATAATTTAATGTTAAACCAAGAAGTATGACTTTAGAAAAAAAAATTTGAATATTGAACAAAGTAATTCACTTTTCAAGCAAATAATGACATTTTTAACTAAAAATCAAAATTTTGTGCACCAACATAAATCATAAACTTTTCAATAGAAAAGATTAAACTTTTAACCGAATAATCTTTTTTTCTTGTTTTTTTGTCAATTAAATGCAAACTAAAATAAAAGAACACACTTTTATTTCAGTTTGCATTTGAGTGACAAAAAAAAAGAAAAAGTGATAAATATGGAAAAGATTATTCGGTTAAAAGTTTAATCTTTTCTATTGAGAAGTTTATGATTAATCTTGGTGCACAAAATGTTTATTTTTAGTTAAAAATATCATTATTTGCTCGAAAAGTGAATTACTTTGTTCAATATTCAAAATTTTTTTAAAAAAGTCATACTTTTTGGTTCAACATTAAACTATTATGCAGAAAAATCACCTTTTTGACTCACTTCAGAAATAAAAAATAGTATAAATATTATCAATTTTTGCTTAAATATTGTGAAAATAGTGTCATAAAATTTGTCCAGTGTTAAGCTTATGTGTTCTCTGAATTAAAAATCTATTGTCCGAAATAAAAAAGTGCGCAATGGAAAATAAACTTTATTTTGTAAAAAAGATTTTTAATTTTCTAACCTTATATTTTTAAAGGATTAAAAATGAACTTAATGGTTATTTAAAATTCTATTCTTCAGTCTATAAATTATCAAAATTTATATTTTTTTATCGCAGGCTTCATAGTCTTTTCCCTATTCCCCTCTTTTTCTGTTTTTTTTTTTTTACTTAAATTCGAACTGAAATAAAAGAACACAGTTAGAAAATGTAATTATTTTCGGTTAAAAGTTTAATCTTTTCGATTAAGAAGTTTACGATTTTGCTTGAAAAGTGAATTATTTTGTTCAAAATTGAACAATTTTTTTTTAAAGTCATACGTCATACGGCTGTTGAAAATTCAACTGTTTTATAAAAAATTCGTTTTATTTGGCTCGATATTTACCGGTTTGTTATTTTTTATTAAAATATTTTTCTTTTAAAATATCAACTATTTCATTTTTATTCATTACATTTTTAATATTATATTTTTAGTAATTAGGGATATCAGACCAGCAGACAAAAATAAATGAACATGAACATTATTATTACATTTTTACTTGGAAAATTTATTTTTTAAATTGAAAATTAATCTTCTTGGTTAAATCTTGAACTACGTTTTTAAAAGGTAAATGTCAGCTGTTCCATAATCAATTGTATATATATTTTTTAAATTAAATTTTTTAATGTAATTGTTGTTCAGATTCTTTGGTAAAAGATTAATTATTCTCCTTGGATGAGGCATTAAATAATTTTTTTAAGTTCTTTTTTTTTTGAAAAACCTAATTTTTTAAATTAAAAATATATTTATCGCATTTTTCTTTAAAAATGGAGATTTTCTAGTACATAATTTAAATATGTGGTTAAAAGTTAATAATTTTTAATTGTTCCTCTTTTTCCAATTTGTCTTTTTCGGTACAAAATTAATCTTTTGGGTTGATAATTCTTTTTTTTTATTGAAAAGTTACTTTTGCGGTTAAACTTCATCAATTTTCTAAAAATGTTATTTTTTGGTCAAAAATTTAACTACTTTGTTAGAAAATTCAAATATTTACTCAACAATTAATTTTATGTTGAAAATTCGTTTTTATTGGTACAAAATAAATATTTCTTGTTGAAAAGTCATGTTTTTTGTTGAAAATTAAACTATTTGGATAAAAATTCGACAACTATGTGAAAGTCATTTTTTAGTTGTTAATTCAACTATTTGTTTAAGAATAACCTTCTATGTTGAAAATTAATATATTTTGTTGAAAAATCCTATTGTTAGTAGAAAATAAAACAGTTTTGTCCAAAAGCGTCCTTTTTGTTTAAAAAGTTCACTCTTTTGTTGAAAACTTATATTTTCAGTCAATGATTCAACTATTTTGTGAAACATTTTTTTTCTTGGTTAAAAATTAGTTTTTTAACTGTAAATTTAATTATATTGTGTTTGAAAAATTATTCTTTTTTAAACCTTTAAGGACCAAGCCTTGATCCATTTAAATAAAAATTCTCAAAAAATTCAGGAATAATCGATTTTCGCAAGATTTTTTTTTTCAATTTTTATACATTTCTAGTTTTTTATTAAGTATAAAATAGCTCGAAAACCACCTTAAGAGATGCGAAACAGTCCATTTTGTTCTAATGCAATAATCCCTTTTGCCGAATTCCAAGCCTGTTACCTAAAAATTAGAAAAATCGAAAATAGTAAATGTTGGTCGGCTGCAAAATTGGTCGCTAAAGTATTAAATAAAAAAAATCTATTACTTAGTTGAAAATTTTCCTTATTTAGTTGAAAATTCAACTACTATGTTGAAAACTCTTCATTTTCCGTGGAAAATGATTCGTTAGTAGTATAGATATAACAGTGGCACGCCAGTTGCCGAGCGAGCGAGGTTCTGTTCCATGTTAAGTTAAGAGTGGCGCCATCTATTGGCACGGATATCAACCAACATACTTATCGATATTCCTGTTTTACAGATTGATATGAGGCGCCATTTATGTATAAAAATGTCAACTAATTTGATATATCATAGAGCAGAAACTTAGTTGACATTTCTATCAATAATAACCCCAGATAATGGCGATAAAACAGGAATATCGTAAATACGTTAGTTCGTAGATCTGTCAATAGATGGCGCAAATGTAGACTTAACATGGAACAGAACCTTGTTCGGTCAGTAAGTGGCTTGACACTCTCATAGCTATACTACTTCTTCTTAGTTGATCTTTGATGTATTTAGTTAAATATTCAACTATTTAAAATTTTTCGAAAATGCTGCTAAAAAGTAATCCATCTACACTGCCCAGCATTTTTAGGAGTTGTTTCCCCATATTTCCAAAATAGTAGAAAAATAATCGCAAAATTTAAAAAAAAAGTAAAAATTGACAATAGTGATTATCTAGAAATCCTCTTCAATAATCAGACTCTTTGCAAGAAACAAACAAAGCTTATCTGTCTTTCATAACCATTTCTCAAAGAAGATCAAAGACCGAAGAAAAGCGGTTGCAAATTGTTTAAGCGTAGATATTTTGTTTCTTCTATCATCTTTAAAATACTTGAGAGAGTAAAAAGGGAAGAATGGGTAAAAGTGAGGTGGTGTCTGCCTTCAAAGAGATTCCCTAGATTCTCTCACTGAGATCGTTGAGATTAACAAACGAGCGTTCCTGTTAAAACATGCGCCAATTAATTCTTTCTCATCAAAGTAAAGATTTTATAAAAAAAAAATGAGAAATAAAATGGAAGATGTTGGGAGGATGGACAGGTATCATTCCATCCTCTAGGATGAAGCACATCTCGTTTTAACATTTGCTTATCCTTTGAGAAGTGAAAAATAATCCTGAGTGAAGTTGATGGTCCAAAGGGATCGAATTTGAAATTCCTATTTTGTCTACCGCTTATCGGATATGGCAGTCGAGTAGGATAATCGAGCAGAAAGCTTGATTAACGGGAAATAATAACGATAGGTTACTCCTTGCACAAAGGAATTCTAAATCAATCGAATTGTGTATTGAATTGACAAATTTTACATGTGATGTTGAACATTTTCACGATTTCAACTGTTCAGTTATTCAAAAGCTATTCACGACATTCTCTTTGATAATGAAAGAACGTTTATTACTATTTTAAATTGACGGTTTTTGTTGATCAAATTCATTTGATTTTTCACCAAATATCAAACATCAAAGGCAGTAATCAAATTCGGGAACAAATTTAAATCTGGAATTTTTATATTAACTTTACAAATGACGACGAATGGAAATAATTTTAAAGCAATTCAGATTTGTTGTTTTAAGTATTCGAAGTAAATGAGTGTTTCTTATTAATTACTTGAAGTGATTTATCATTTGGCTTTATATAATATTATACTTCAAATGTAGAAAATTTGAAGGGAATTAAAAAGGATTTGATAAAACACCCGAGAAACTAAAAAGAAAAAAAAATTAATTGGATTGAGCAGACTTGAGTAAATTTAGAAGAATTCATGATAAATTAATTAGGAATTCCAATTTTTTTTATTCCTGAAAAATTGATCAAAATGCCCTTAAAGCTTTTAAAATCAATTAAAATATTCAGGATGCTCGGAAATCTTACAAATTCTATTGAAATCTTTTAAAATCCACTAGGATATTTTAAATCCTTTAAAATCATTTCAAATATACTAAAACTGTTGAAATCCTGTGAAATCAAATCAAATTGTTGAAATCAATGGAAAATTTCTTGGAATCTTTAAAAATTTTCTAAGATATAGAAAATCCTTTGAAATCCCATTAAATTACTGAAATAAATTTAAAAATCTTTAGAATTTTTTTAAAATCCCTAAAATATTTCAAATCTTTTGAAATATTTGGACATAACATAAACTTTTTCAAACTTTTAAAAATCTATTCTAATTTTTTTAAATACCCTAAAAAATTTCAAATCCTTTGTAATCCTATCAAATTACTGAAATCAATTCAAAATTTCTGTAAATATTTTCAAATATTCTAAGGTATTTCAAATCATTTGAAATCTCATAAAATTACTGAAATTAATTAAAAATTTCTGTAAATATTTCAAAATGTCCGAAGATATAGAATATCCTTTGAAATCCCATTAAATTACTGAAATAAATTTAAAAATCTTTAGAATTTTTTTAAACTCCCTAAAATATTTC
>JAAAKG020132201.1:0-14590 GCA_010014905.2 Druon quercuslanigerum | reverse complement strand
ACTGTTGGAAATCTAATTTTTAATTTTATACAATTTTCACTAGTTTAAAATTGAAGAAAATCCTAATCATTTAATTTCTAAAAATTGAAGACAGTTAAAAATTGATCAAAGTTGGAAATTTAAGAAAATTGGATTTTTTTTCTTTAACTGTGAATAGTTTAATTTTGAAGAGTGCGAAAATTCAATTTTTAATTTTATATTTTCAACGGCTTAAAATTAAACTGATTAAAATATAAATTGGATCTTCTACTGTTGAAAATAGAATTTTTCACATTGGGAAATTCAATTTCCGTTCAGCTTTAATTTTTTTTAAAATTTCAATCGTTGAAAAATCAATTTTTTCTTTCTTCAATATTAAACTGTTATAAATGCAGTTCTCCTAAATTGTCAATCTTCTTCCTTGTTTAAAATTCGTATGTTGAAATTGAAGAAAATTCAAAATTGTAATTTTAACTGTTTGAAATTCAATTTTCTTCCATTTTCCATTTTCTGGAATTTTTAACAGTGGAAAATTCAGTTTTCTTTCATTTAATTTTCATCAGTCGAATTTTCCTCGTTTTGAAACCATTTTCAGTAGTTTAATTTTAAACAGTCGAGTTTTTAACCGTTGAAAATCAAAGAAAGTGGCCAATTCAATTTTCTTAAACTTTAAATTTTCAATTTTTGACAGTTGAGAATTCAATTTTATTTAATTTTCAATCTTCTTATATTTTCAATAGTTTAAAATTCAGTTTTCTTTAATTTTAAACAGTCAAGTTTTAAACTCTTGAAATTTTGATGAAAATCGAAAATATTTTCAACTGTTGAAAAGTCAATTTTATTTAATTTCCAATAGTTGAGTTCTTAACTTTTGACAATTGAAAAAAAATTGAAAATTGTATTTTCAACTATTTCAAATTCAATTTTCTTCAATTTTCTGTTTTCAAAGGCTGAAAATTTAATTTGCTTTAAATTTTAATCCCCTTCAATTTTCCAGTCAACTGTTAAAAAGTTAGGTTTTCAAAAGTTTGGTAATTGAAGAAAATAGACCATTCCATTTTTTTTTTTTCAATTTTCAATCTTCTTATATTTTCAACAATTGTAAATGCGACTACTGAAAATTAAATTAAAAGGCTCATTTTGTATTAAAAAGTGTTAAAATGTCATATTTACTTAATTTGACCGGAGAATTAATTAAATAAATATTTCAAACTAGAAAAAAAAGTTTGTGAATAATGTTTTGACAAATTAATAGTAAAATTTTCCTTGAATCAAAGACTTTTTTTCTGAGTGAATTCCTTCTTCTCCTCGCAGTTAGTGTCTTGCAATTTATTGTTTATCATGCTTTTGTTTGCCTGTGAAAAGTTCTGTTATCGATGCTTTGTTACGTATTTTTTTTTTGTTTTCTCCAGAAATTAGCATAAAAAATTCTCGTCTAACAGAATGAGTTCCTTACTAATTATATGGTATAGTAATAATCGCCTGTTTTGTATCCAAAATGTTTTTTAATTTTCTTAAAACAGTTTTCAGAACATCTTTTCAGGTACATTATTAGGTCCTTGAACTGAAATTTAAAGATAGATACTAATTATTTCTAATTTTAATTTATAAATTAAACTTTTCTATCTCATTTTTGAAGATTTATTTCAGCTAAATACAGGTTTACTGCCAATTTAGTATATTTATATCTACCAGATTTTTCTGCTTTCGAGAAATTGAGTCATTATTTTCAAACAGTTGTTATTTAATTATATAATTGTTAATTAATATTGTTGTTTACACATTTTCTATGAATTTAGCTGAGCTTCAGTCATAAGTAACATCAAATTTTTGTCGCCTTTTGTCAAAAAAAATGTCCGTCCGTATGTACATTCCATTTGTGTGATTAATGTCACGAAGTAGAAAAAAAGTCAAATTTGTTTTTGTAGTGCCATTTACTTACAAACATTCCAATAACTGAGTTTTTGGAAACAAAAATTTCAGTATTGTTCACAAAGGGATACCTTGTACTAATGGTTGGATAAAAGGTAGTATGTATTGTCTAATAGGGTTTCTAGAAAAAAAAATTATTTAAATCGAAATTGGATTTATCTGGGCAATCATAAATTTAAACAAACTGAAATTTCTTATGAACGAAATTTTGTGTCTTTTAAATAGAAAACTATAGAATACTAATACAAAAATGATATAGATAATTTAAAAACAAAATTGAGTTTTACAAAAATTGATTATATTAATAATTATGATTTTTCAGGCCTATAAAATTTTTTTCTGATCCAATTTCGATTGGCATAATTTTGTTTTTTCGACCCACCCTATTGTCTAATGTCCAGTATCATTTTTTGTGGGTGCTTTCACGTTTCGAATATACCTCATTGAATCACTTTCCTCAAATCAAAGAAATGAACAGTCCTTGAAAATTGTAGTCAAGATCTTGAGAGAACCCAAGGTCGGGAAAGAGATCTTCAAAAGGTTAGTCCAGAAAAATTATCGATTATAAAATTAAAGAGGGCCTAAAATGTTTCAAAATTCGAACTACACACCTTGTTGTTAATTTGGGCGCATACCATATTAAATTCAATTTGAAGTGATTTAAACTCCTAATATCTCAATTTAGAATATTGCATTTTCCACAAAAAATATGATTTTTCAAACAGGTATTTCAAGTTAAGAGGATAATTTTTTAAAGATAATTTTTAAATAATTAATTTTCTACTAAAGAGGTGAAGTTTAAACTAAAATAATAAATCTCCAACTGGAATAGTTATATATTTAGTTAAAAAATTAATTCTCAAGAAAATAGTTATATTGTCAACTAAAGAGATGAATCTTCAAACAAAAAAATAAATAATTAACAAAGTAGTTGAATTTTTAATCAAAAAGATTAGTTTTCAACCAAAATGATTAATTTTGAACAAAATACATGAATTTTCCAGTAAAGAGGATCAATTTTCACACACAAATGGAATAGTTACATTTTCAATTTCTAAATTTATTTTCAACAACAACAATGAAATTTTTTCTAAAAGTGATGAATTCTCAAACCGAAAAGGCAAGTTTCCAGTCCAAGAGGTAATATTCAAATAAAATTATGAATTTTTAACTTGGAATAGTAATAATTTTTTAGTTAGTAAAATTAATTTTCAACTAAATAATTAGATTTTCAACCAAAGAGATTAATCTTCAACAAAAACAATGAATTTTAAACTAAAAAGATTAATTTTTTAGCAAAAAGAGACGAGCTTTCAACAAATAAAGATCAATTTTTGACAATAAATGGATTTAAATGACATGGAGTTGAATTTTTAACCAAATTTATGAATTTTCTTAAATTTCAACTAGAGATTAATCTTTAATGAAAAAAATGAATTTTAAACTAAACGAATTAATTTTTTACCATAAAAGACGAACTTGCAACAAAGAAAGATAAGTTGTCGACCAGAAATGGAATAGTTAAATTTGGAATAAAAAAAAAACATTTTTGACAAATTAATTAAATTTATAAACAATATATGAATTTTCCAAAAAAAATTATAGTCATTATGCAAAATAAATTACTTTTCAACCATATTATTAATTTTCGACGAAATAATTAACTTTTGAACCAAATAGATGAATTTTAAACTAAGAAGATTAATTTTCTACAAAAAAAGACAAACTTTAAACTAAGAAAGATCAATTTTCATCCGGAAATTAAGTATTTAAATTTTCGGTCAAAAAAGTAAACTTTTAACAAAAACATTGAAACATTTTTCAGAAAATTGGTTGAATTTTCAACCAAAGACATGAATTTTCAACAAAAATTATGCATCTTAGACTGGAAAAGTTAATTTTTTGACAAATGAACAAAATGTTGAAACTTTCAACTAAAATAATGAAATGCATTTTTTAACTAAATAGTTGAATTTTTAAAAACAACAAAAATGGTGAGTTTTAATAAAAAAAAACATTAAATTCAACCAAAAAGGATATAATTTTACAAAATTGTTTAATTTTCAACCAAATTTATTAATGTTTAATCGAGTTCTTAGATTTTTAACCGAAAACAAGAATATTTTACTTAGAAGATTGATATAGTACAAAAAAAATCTTTTAACTAAAATTGATCAGTTTCCAACCAGAAATTGGATAATGAAATTTTTAATTAAAAAATTAATTTTTCAAATCAAAAATCTTTTTTTAACAAAATAGTTAAATTTTCAATCAAAGTTATAAATTTTCAACAAAAATGATAAATCTTCGACTGAAATGGTTAATGTTTTTAATTTAAACAAATTAATTTAGGAAAATAATAATTTTCAAGAAAATAGATTACTTTTCAACCAAAGAGATAATTTTCAACTAAAATTATGAATTCTTAATTGGAATAGTAATAAATTTTTAGTTAATATGATTAATTTTCGACATAATAATTAACTTTTGAACCAAAGAGATGAATTTTAAACCAAGAAGATTAATTTTCTACAAAAAAAAGACGAAGTTTAAACTAAGAAAGATCAATTTTCAACCGGAAATTAAGTAGTTAAATTTTCAGTCAAAAAAGTAAACTTTTAACAACAACAATAAAACAGTTTTCAGAAAATTGGTTGAATTTTTAACAAAAATTAAGAATCTTAGACTGGAAAAGTTAATTTTTTAGTTAAAATTTTTTTTTTAACAAATTAACAAAATGGTGAAACTTTCAACTAAAATAATGAAATGCATTTTTTAACTAAATAGTTGAATTTTTAAAAACAACAAAAATGGTCAGTTTTAATAATAAAAAAAACATTAAATTCAACCAAAAAGGATATAATTTTACAAAATTGTTTAATTTTCAACCAAATTTATTAATGTTTAATCGAGTTTTTAAATTTTCAACCGAAAACAAGAATATTTTACTTAGAAGATTGATATAGTACAAAAAAAATCTTTCAACTAAAATTGATCAGTTGCCAACCAGAAGAAATTGGATAGTGAAATTTTTAATTTAAAAATTAATTTTTCCAATCAAAAATCTTCGACTGAAATGGTTAATGTTTTTAATTTAAACAAATTAATTTAGGGAAAATAATAATTTTTCAGAAAATAGATTACTTTTCAACCAAGGAGATAATTTTCAAGTAAAATTATGAATTTTTAATTGAAATAGTAATAAATTGTTAGTTAATATGATTAATTTTTGACATGATAATTAACTTTTGAACCAAAGAGATGAATTTTAAACTAAGAAAGATCAATTTTCAACCGGAAATTAAATAGTTAAATTTTCAGTCAAAAAAGTAAACTTTTAACGACAACAATAAAACAGTTTTCAAAAAATTGGTTGAATTTTCAACGAAAGACATGAATTTTCAACAAAAGTTGTAATTTAATTAATTTTTTTAATTTAAAAAAATTAATTTAGAAAAAAATAATTCTCAAGAAAATAGTTAAATTTTCAACTAAAATTATTAAAGTTCAACTTACTGAAATAGTGTAATTTTCAGTTAAAACAATTCATTTTTAACAACACAATTTTAACAAAATGGTCAAATTATTAACCAAAGATTAATATTCTGCGAAGAAACCACGAATGTTTAACTAAAATAATGAATTTTCAATAAAGTAGTTTTTTTAACGAAAGAAATAAATTTCAACCAAATAGTTGCATTTTCAAAAAAAAAAAAGATAAAATTTATACGTAAAGAGATAAGTTTTCAACCAAAGAGGATGATTTAAACAAAGTTGTTGAATTTTTAATCAAATAATTGCATTTTTTTATTACAAAATATAAATTTGTCAAGAAAAAAATAAAATAGACTTTTCAGTCAATAATTTAGAATACTGGATATTTTTTTCGAAAATGAAATTAATTTTCCCCAGTACACTTTTTCATTTCATAGTAACTTTTGAATCTGGACAACGCAAAGTGTGTCGGACTACGCAACATTTTGGGCTCTGAAATTAAAGCAAGGAAATTGAAAATCTAAATTATGCAGTAGAAAGAAAAGATCAGAAAGATTAGGGGACAATTTTTTTTTAAATTTCTTTGAATATACATTTCTACAATGTGTATCGATTATTGATAACAAAAAGTAAATATGCCGTTTTCGATGTTACAGAGACTGGAAGAACAATTTGCAACGCAATTGGAGGAGCAAGAGGCAATTTACGGGCCTAGCGCTATACCTCTCTGTCTGCCACCAGATTTACCTGACCTTACGCATCACACAGCTAATTCTACGCGTAGTTCACTATCTTCCGTAAGCGAAGGTTAAATACAAAAAATCATCTCTCCAGTTTTTGAATTTTGTCGCCGATTTGAAAACACGAGAAGAAGAAAAAAAACGTCAAATCTGAGATATTTGCGTGATTCTGAGAATAATCGTAACAAAAGGCTAATATGTAATTATTCTTCCATGCAGAGCTGTTGGCAAGAAATGTTAAATGTTGATGCGCAACATAAAACAACAGACTGGTGTGTTTCTACAAAACAAAACAAAACAAAAAAAGAATAAAATGTATTCTTCCACGTTTTTCTTGGCTCTCGAAGCTAAGGAAAAGATTTTCAGCGAGAGAATGAATTGTTTGGTAGCTTTCCGAAAAATGGAAAAGCCGTACGTCTTGCTCAATTATTACCGAAGATTAGTAGATAGGCAGGGACATTTTTTGATACAAAAGTTCTACTTTACCGACCGTGCTAAGTTTCTAGAAATGATTAATGTTCTTGCTAAGTTTCTAGAAATGTTCTCGAGGTAGGTAAGGTAGGAATCTTAATGTAGCAAAGGCTTTGTCTATCTACTAAGGTTTTCTCCAAGCTCTTGCCAGAGATTTTGGCAGAGGAGATATGAATTTGTAAATAGTGCGATATGCAGGAGAAAGTATATGTTGGTACAATTTCATCTAATCCGCCCGATCAGAGAAATTTATCATTTATTTTGATAGCCTTCTGTGGTAAAGCCTGCGGTCAATTAAATGTCAGTTCGGTCGGAACGAACGCAGCCTATCATCTGGTATGCCATAGTAATTTTTTCATTATTATTCGCGATATGGTACAAAATAAAGCTATATTTTGAAGCCTTTTTTAAAAGATTTTCGAGATTAGGTATAATAATAGCGATCGTGCAACCAGCATATGCGTGCCATGGTGGCATTTTGTAACATATTTACTGCGCGTGAATATTATTGTAAGCCGTTTGACTTTAGACATTGAGACTAGGGATGGGTGATTCTCGCAAAAAAAAAAAAAAGAAGAGAGAGAATCGGTTCTGAAAATTGACGACTCGATTTTTCCGATTTATCGATATCAAATAATTGACTTATTTTTTAATCGTATTTTTATAAATAATCATTATGTTGTATAGACGATGAGAAATAATTTATTTATTTTTTAAACTTTTCAATTCTTTGAAATATATTATTAAATCTGTTAAACATTATTAAATCCTGTGAAATATTATGAAATCCCTTAAAATCTTTTACAAATCATTTCAGTTTTTGTGGAAATTAAAATTATTTGAAATCGTTTGAAAGTTTAAGCCAGTGATAAATATTAAATAAAAAAAAATTAATTTTCACGGAATTAGGTCAACTTTGAACCAAAATGATGAATTTGCAACTTAGAAGATTAATTTTAAATAGTTTAAAAAGTGAATTTTCTATTTTCTTTAATTTCCGATGGTTGAATGATTAATTTTTCAAATATTTAACAGTTTGACATTTAACTGTTGAAAATTCGTCTGCTGAAATATGAATTTTTAATACCAGAATCTTCAAAAATTGAACTTTTGATTTTTTTTCAATTTTCAACAATTGAAATTTTTCAGCTATCGAAATTTCAACTTTAAAATTTCCATATTATCATATAAAAATAACTATCGAACAACTGTTTAATTTTCAACAGTTTAATGATCATTTTTTTTATATTTTCGACAGTTAAACATTTAACTGTTTAAAATTCGACTACTGAAGTTCGAATTTTTAATAGTAAAATCTTAAACAATTGAAAATTCAATTTTTTCGTTGATTTTCAGCAATTGAAATTTTTCAATTGTTGAAAATTTAACTGTTAAAATTTCACCTTTATCATATAAAAATTCAACTTTCAAAAATCTTAATTC
The DNA here is from genome assembly GCA_010014905.2 of Druon quercuslanigerum. Lineage (NCBI taxonomy): Eukaryota > Metazoa > Arthropoda > Insecta > Hymenoptera > Cynipidae > Druon > Druon quercuslanigerum. The sequence continues at coordinate 6,530 of JAAAKG020132201.1, read as the reverse complement.
TATTCAGTTTTTAACAGCGGAAATCAATCAATCAATTTTTTTCGGATTTTCGACAGTTAAAAATTTGACTGCTAAAATATAAATTTCCAATAAAAAAATCATCAAATATTTTCAATTTAAAAAATTTTGTCAGGAATATTGACTAATTCATCTTTTAAAGCGACTATTTTGTCAATATAAATGTTTAATATCTCCGTCAAAGTATACTAGATAAATTAATCAGTCATATTTTGACTGAAAATCAGTAATTTCAGGTGATTGATTCAGTCAGCAATTAGGACTAATTTATCTGTTAAAACGACTGTTTTAGCCAAAATAAAAAAATACTGATTTTGGACTGAAAGCATGATTTTATTTTTAGTTTTCTTTTATCTTCAACAATCGAGTTTTTAATGTTTGAAAATTAAAAGGAAATTGAAAATTAAAATTTTAGCTGTTAAAAGTTTAGAAAAATTACTATTGAATTTGCAAGTTGAATTTTCAATAGTCGATTATTTTGATTTCTTATTTTCTTTAATTTTTAACAGCCGAGCTTTCAATGATTGAAAATCGAAAAAATTGAATTTTAAATTTTCAGCAATAAAATTTTCAGATTTCTTCGATTTTCAACGCTTGAATATTCGAATGTTTAAAATTTAACTGCTGAAAAATGATTTTTCAACAGTCAAATCTTCAACAATCGAACAATTAAAGAACATTGATAATTTAAGGAAATTGAATTTTTAGTTTTCAACAGTTAAAATCTCTACTGATTAAAATTGAATTTTCAGCTGTTAAAAAGGGCAGAAAATTAAAAATTGCAATTTCGGCAGTTTTTTTTCAATTTTCAACGGTGGAATTTTCATCTATTAAAATTTTAGCTGTTAAAAACTCATATATAACATATAAAAATGTATCTATCGAAAATTTAATTTCAGTTATATTCAGTTTCAAATAGTAGAATTAAAAAATGTTGACAATTGAACTGTTAAAAATTCAATACTCAATCTTCTTTCAATTTCAACAGTTGCAAATTTAACTGGTAAAAATCGAATTTTCAATTGTTGAATTTTTATATCTTAAAATTATTTTTAACAGTTAAATTATCAATAGATGAAAATTTTACTTTGACTAATTCAGTGAGCAATTTTGAGGTATTATCTGATATATTTAGAAATTTTGGGAAATCTTTTACAATCTCTTGAAATCCTTGAAAATCTTTTTATTTCTTTAAGAATCTCTCGACAATCTTCTAATCCATGAACATTTTTTTTTAATTTGAAAATTCGTCTATTTTTGATTGAAATATCAACTATTTGGCAGAAAATGAACTTTTTTGTTGAAAATTCGTCTTTTGGATTTTATTATCAACTGATTATTTCACATTTTCCTTACACACAAAAAATTAAAATTCCTTTGAAATATGAACACAATTTTTTGTTAATTCCTTAAAATCTTTGAAAGGTTTCAGAAATAAATAAAATAAATCGATTTACTCAATTATTTGAATAAATAAAAATCAATCAATTTAAAAATCAATCAATTTGTCAGTTTGAAAAAAGCCGATTCATGAATAATCGAATTGAGATGATCGCCCATCCCTAATTGAGACTGATAGAAATCAGCGCAACTAAAAATGATTTCGTGCGCTGATTTTTCGTCAGTCGAAAGTACGTGTATAGTATTGTATATTTCCAAAATGTAAATTGCCGAAACGTACAGTTCGTTGGAGAACGATGGTCACGCGTTAAATCAAATGACAACACCAAATACAGTATGCGTTATTGCGTAGCCTTACGAGCTTTTTACGAATCTCTAAAACACTATAATGTAAATGTTTATAAGAAAACTCCCAAGTTGGTGTAACGGGGCTTGTTTAACCGATTATTCTCCCGAGGGTTTCCCTTTAATCTTATAGCGCTTGTTTTGCTTTATTGCGCGAGAATCCATTAGAGAAAAAAAAGCACGACTTATGTATATACAAGAAATATTAAATTTATTATTGAAAAATTTCAAAATTTCATTCTATTGCACTCTCCGAATTTCCATGGACGTTTCCTTTTGACTGTTTACAAGGAAATTATTAAAGTTGGGATTTTTCTTGAAATTTCATTAATTTTGTACTGAGAGGAGTCCATCGAATGACTATTAATTTGCGAGAATGTTATTTGTCAATGGCGCGCGTTCTCTGTTGAAATGTTTATTTATTTAATTCTCATTTAAAATTATGTAAATATGTGTAAAGATTTTAACTCTTGTTTTTAATATAAGATTTTCTTCTTTCTTCAATTTTCAACTGTTTAATTGTTCTACAAAATTCTCAGATTTCAATAAATATGAATTTTAATATGAACTGTGGAAAATAGAAAAAATAGAAAATTTTCGGACAATTGAAATTTCAACTTATGAAATTTGAAGATTTTATTTTCAATTTTCTTTATTTTTCAACAGTCGAGTTTTTAACTTCTGAAAAATGATGGAAATTATTGGTGATTTTTCAATATTTGAAAATTTTCTTATAATTTTCTTTAATTTTTAAGAGTCGGGTTTTCAGTGGTTAAAATGAAACAAAATTGAATCTTTAACTGTCAAATCTTCAACAATTGAAAATATGACTTGATTAAAATTAAAATTTTCAACTGTTTAAAATGATAGAATTTAAAAAATTAAATTATTGAGTGTTTAGTTTGGAATAGTTAGTTTTTTTCTTTTACTTTTAACAGTCAAGTATTTAATGATTGAAAATTGAAGAAGCTTGGATATTGAGGGAAATGGAAAATTGAATTTTTTACGGTTAAAAATTAAATTTTCAGTTTTCAACACTTGAAATCTCAACTTGTAAATATTGAAGAAAATGGAAATCTTATGATTTTCAACAGTTGAATTTTCAGTATTTGAAAAATTTTATTTAATTTTTAACAGTCGAGTTTTCAATAGTTGAAAATTGAAGCGAATTTAATTTTCAAGAATTAAGTTTTCAATTTTCTTAGGTTTTCAATTGTCAAATCTTCAACAACTGAAAATCTGACTTGATTAAAATTTAAGAAAATTTAAAATTGAATTTTAATTTTTTTATAATGATAAAAATTTAAAAATTAAATTATCGAGAGTTTAGTTTTTAATAGTTGAACTTTTTTTTCTTTTATTTTTATCAGTCAAGTATTTAATGATTGAAAATTGAAGAAACTTGGATATTGAGGGAAATGGAAAATTGAATTTTTGACGGTTAAAAATTAAATTTTCAGTTTTCAACACTTGAAATCTCAACTTGTAAATATTGAAGAAAATGGAAATCTTATGATTTTCAACAGTTGAATTTTCAGTATTTGAAAAATTTTATTTAATTTTTAACAGTCGAGTTTTCAATAGTTGAAAATTGAAGCGAATTTAATTTTCAACAATTAAGTTTTCAATTTTCTTAGATTTTCAACTGTCAAATTTTCAACTGTTTAAAATGATAGAAATTTAAAAATTAAATTATCGAGAGTTTAGTTTTTAATAGTTGAACATTTTTTTCTTTTATTTTTAACATTCAAGTCTTTAATGATTGAAAATTGAAGAAACTTGGATATTGAGGGAAATGGAAAATTGAATTTTTGACGGTTAAAAATTAAATTTTCAGTTGTCAACACTTGAAATCTCAACTGGTAAATATTGAAGAAAATGGAAATCTTATGATTTTCAACAGTTGAATTTTCAGTATTTGAAAAATTTAATTTAATTTTTAACAGTCGAGTTTTCAATAGTTGAAAATTGAAGAAAATTTAATTTTCAACCATTAAATTTTCAATTTCCTACATTTTCTCACATGATTAAAATTGAAAAAAGTTGAAGAAAATTGAAAAACTAGTTTTCAATTTTCATTTAATTAAACAAAATTAAAAATTGCATTTCAGCAGTTGAATTTTCAGTATTTAAAAATGAAATTTTTTAATTTTCATCAGTCGAGTTTTCAACAGTTGAAAATATGAAAAAAAAAACTGAAAATTAAATTGATGACAATGAAATTATTAATGTTTCAGAATTTTCCTGTTAAAATTTGATTGGAACTGACCATTGAATTTTAAACTGTTGAAAATTGAAGAAAATTGAAAAGTAAATTTTCAGTTTTATTGAATTTTCATCAGTCAAATCTTCGACAATTAAAAATTCAATTTTCTTTGATTTTCAACCATGGAATTTAAAAATTATTATAATTTAAAATTATATAATAATTTAAAATTATATAATTTAAAAATATTTAAAATCATTTAAAAATTCATATATATAAAAAAATTTAACTATCGAAAATTCAATTTTCAATTCTTTAAAATTGAAGTATCGAAAATTCAGTTTTCTTACGTTTTCAGCAGTTCAATATTCAACTGCTAAAAATCGAATTTTCACAATTGGAATTTTTAAAAGGAATTTTCAACTGTTGAAAATTGAATAATTGAAAATCCTGGTTTTAAAAATGGAAGAAAACTGTAAATTAAATTTTTGATAGTTTGGTTTTTATGTTAAAAATTAATTTTTGAAAGTTGTATTTTTTAAGTGTTGAACAATTGGCGGTTTTCTTCAATTTTCAAGTATTATGTTTTTAAACAGTTAAAAATTCATTTCTCAGAAGTTGAATATTTAATTGTTGAAAATTGAAGAAAACTGAAAATTAAATTTATAACAGTTAAAATTTTCACCGTGAAAAATTGAAAAAATGCAATTTTTGACTGTGGAATTATTAATTGTTTAGAATTTATTTGTTAAGGTTTGAATATAATTGATCATTGAAAAAAAATTCAATCCAAACAAAAACAAAATTGGTTTAAAGTACTTTTTTTCGAAAACGTGTCGCCAATGGCAAAAAACGTTTCAGCAAATTAATAATAATCCAGTGGACCTCCAGTAGGGAATTTTTGAGATAAAAATTCCAACTTTAATCGTCTCTTTTTTTAGAACGTGAAGATGACTCAATTGTGAATCGTGTCGACTTTCTTCTTCAGTAAGATGAACTGAAATTAACTTGCAAATTCAATGATTCATTACCAAATGATATCTCATTTTCTTTGTAGTTTTAACTACAAATTTAAGTCTTAAAGCATATTCCATTCCATAATCGCGAGCTTAGCTAATACATGAAAGTATTTGCGTTTTCTGTTTGTTTATTTATTTATTTTTTTATCAAATACTCTTAGTTCTGTATATTTATGTATCGTGGGTGAATTGTTGTCAAATAGTAATCAGAGTTCGAGGCTCTGTCGAAAGAGACTCGTTTGTATATAATTAATATTATCACTAAAGCACATTCTGAAGAAAACGATACTGGCACCTCTATTCTAATTGTTATATTGATAACGATATTTTCTTTTTACCTTTTTGCCTACCGTTTAAAGCATTCTTATCAAAGCAAGAGAAAAAAGAAAAAAAAAGTCGAAGCAAACTTGCTCGAGCTGGACTGAGTGATAATTGTATAAATTTTCATCCGGGCTCATCCGGGCTCATCCGGGCGTTGTAAGGATGGGAAATTTTCAATTTTACAATCTTGTTTTATATAGAGGAGACCTTCTTGAAAAGTGTATTAATTCGCGGAAACTCGACAAAAGGGAATATGTTGATCTATTTTTTAAATATTCGGTCGTTGCCAATTTTGTTATTTCGTATTTTAGAGTAACTTATTACATAATGTAAGTCGTTTTGTATAGATAAGGATAAGGAGAACAAAATCAAACTTTTGATATTCGCAAAATTGTATTCCCTTTTGTCGTACTAGAGGGAATATTTATAATACTGGTGAATTGTATTTATAATAATAAAGAGACAAAGAAATTATTGCGCTTTTTAATTATCGATCTGCGCAAAAACAACTGGGAATGTCCATTGTAGTTTTTAAAAAGAAAAAGTATATTTTTTAGCACTTGCTCAGAACTGGATAGGAATATTAGTTTATCATAATATTATTAACTATTATTTCAATTATGATTAACTATACATGGTAACATTATATGTTATTTAGGAACACGTAATAAATACTTCAATTCTACTTTTAACTGTTTTTACTATTTTTATTAATTCATTGTTCATATTGTTTTTTTTCCGACTGATGTATTTTTTAAAGAATGATGTAGATTAAGATTTTATATGATTAAGATATTCCACGACTTTTTTTAATGAAAAAAGAAATCATTTAATTTTTCAAGCAAAGTTTCCAGTTGTCTATCTAACCTTGCTGTTTATTTAAACTATTATTGTTTAATTATTATTAACTAAATTATTTAATTATCTTTTCGAGATGAAAAATATGTATTTTGTTGAAAACTCATCTCTTTGGTTGAAAATGTACTATTTTGTTGAAAATTTTTGTCGCTTGGTTAAAGAAATGTGTATTTTCTCAAAAAATCTGATTTGGTATAAAACTAATCTTATTGCTGGAAAATTCATATTTTTTGTTTAAAAATGAACTATTTTTTTGAAAATTTTGTTAAATATTCATCTTTCTTTTTTTTTTTTGTTAAAAATTTAACTACTTGGTTGAAAGTTGAACTAAATTGTTACATTTTTTTAAAGGAAATCTGTTT
>JAAAKG020132200.1:0-14591 GCA_010014905.2 Druon quercuslanigerum | reverse complement strand
CGTTACTTATCCAAGATGGAGAAATTATGCGGCAAGATTCTTATTGGCTCAGTTTTTTTTACTTGCGCGTGGCTAGAAAATGTGTTTATTGGATCATGGGCTAGACCATGTATTTATTGGATCATGCTCTCCTCTCAGGTCCTGCACGGTGATATAAGGTCTTATCCCTACTCCCGGTCAGCCGGTGGTTGGCTGGTAATTACTGGAGTGGGGTCAGACGGAGGCTATGATTGGTGGCGCTGGCTCATGTGGTTTGTTGTTCTCGGCGGAGTGGGGCTCGCTTGCCGCGTTGAGTAACCCTGCCCGTTTAGGCTACTGTTTTATTTTGAAATTCTAGAAGTGAAATTATTGCATGTAATGTGTTTCATTACGTATTCCTAGTTGCGTCAAGTGGCGCAAGTTACAGTGACTTCTTATGCCTAATGATGGCTTAATTAAAATAATAACCAGAATATCTCTTACAATGTCAATCGTAAAAATACCAATTTAATAACAAAATTCTTAACCTGATGTCCCGCCAGAAGGGCAGAAGCAATTCAAGTTGAAAGACATATTAAAACTGTCTGATTGTGCAAAATTTACATAAAAAGTTGACCAATCATACCCAATATTATACGCTCGAGAGAAAACTTGACTTTATTTTTTTAATATAACGCACATTCTTGAAGAAAAAATATATTTTTAACTTAAATTCGAGTAACGTCGGTAATAGTTCTTGTGTGGCAATAATACATCAGCTGTTATTACTTTTACAACTTACATCGTCTTCGCATGCATGATAATCAAGTAATTGCGCATCTGAAAGATGAAAATTATTAATAGTTATTATTATTTGGAAAAATCATAGCGGAAATTGAAGTAGTTTTTTTTTTAAATTATCTAATGACAGTAATTTCTCAATTTCTAACAATTCTATTCTCTATCTCTATGTGCTGTAATCCCAACAAAATTATAAGTTATAAATGATTTTCTGTTAAAAAAAAAAACTTTCATCTTATCCCTTTCTTGTAAAAATATACATGGAGGCAATTTCTAATTAAAAATGGTTAATTGTATCGTTTGAAGTTTTTCTGAATAAATGACAATATTTTTATGTTCAACTTACGGACTACACACTGTGCTGAACATTTAATACCGCAATGTGAAATAGTACAATAAGAAGGATCTCCATAGGCCTGAAACATGTAATTTTTTAATTGTTATATATTCTTGCCGTAATAATGGAGTTTTTAATGCAAAAAAAGAACATTTTGTTTTATGCTCACAGTACAGTTGGCTTGGCATGAACTCAAACTCTAATCGCCGTGATTGTAGTCAAGAAGGATAGCAGTATCATATAAGAAATAAGATATATGTCTTACAATCCATATACATATGAATTGTTTGATAATTTTTAAGGGCATTTTTCTCGAAACAAGCTAAAACATGCATCTCACTGTTTAGGCAGATAAGTCTTTTAATAATAAATTTTTATTGAAAAAAATGAATCGAAACGAAAAAACGTAAAAAAAAATCTTGCCTCGTCAGGAAAAAACCCAATATTTGTAAATAAATTGTTAAGAGTAGTAATAAAATAAATTAAATTATTTAAACTCACATCAGTCTGAGAGACAATCCCGAAGAAATTCGTCATTAAAGTTGTGATTGCTGTTGAAATGAAATATATCAAAATTATTTTCCAGTTTTAAGTTTTTCACATATATCATATGTTTTTAATTAGGGAATTTTTTATTCAGTCTGGACTAAAAGCGAATCGAAATTGTTTATTTATTGGTATATCTCATGAAGATCACTTACCCAGAAAAAATGCGAAGAATACATTTCCCCTCATTTTTAAATATTGAGACAATTCAGCACGATGGTTTCGTATATAATATACTTATTTAGTTTCATTCCCAAGTTTAGTATGCAAGCACAAAATAAAATAAAAAATGCCTGCGCTCATTATTGTGCGTTTATTGCGTGCATTTCAAATCTAAAAGATAGGCGTATCACGAAAATATCGAAAACTTTATTGCTGACATGAGCAAAAGTAAACTGTCTGAAAAATAGTAATAAAAAAATTATGTTTTTAAAGCCGAAAAAGATTACAATTTACTGTTCAATATTTCAATTAAATATTAATATATAATATAATAACAATCCTTTATCCAATAATACTCGGAAGATCCTGGACATATTTTTGGACACGATCCTACACACAAATCCGCCAAGATAATCTTGAAGGGTCCTGTGCAGCATTTTGGCGAAAGAAACTGTACATGATCCTGGATTGGAACATGGACAGACAGAGGAATCTTAAAATGTTCGATTGTAGGTTCCTATCTGCAGCTTCCTTTGTAAAGTAAATTAAGACGTAATTTTCAGCACAGAAAAACGTATAGGCTCCGTTAAAAAAAAGTTGAAATAGCACCGTTATATCAAAGGAACCTTTAAATGATGGAGTATAGGTTTCTGTATAGGTTGCTTTACAAAGTAAATTGAGAAGCGGATTTTGAAACATGTATGGGATCCTTTAAAGAAAGTTCGCAAAGGAAAATTTGAATGATCGAGTATAGATCTCTGTATAGTTTCCTTTTCAAAGAAAATTGAGAAGCGTATTTTGAGACACATATGAGTTCCTTCACAGAAAGCCGAAAAAGCACCAACAAAGGAACATTCAAATGATCGAGTATAGGTCCCTGTACAGGTTACTTTGCAAAGTAAATTAATACGTGAATTTGTATACAGAAACACGTATAGGGTCCGTTATAGAAAACCGAAAAAGCACTGACAAAGGAAGCTTTAAATGATGAGTATAGGTTCAGGAGTATATGTACAGGTACCTTTGTAAAGTAAATTGAGACGTGGATTTTGAAACACTTAAGGCATCCTTTACAGAAAGTCGAAAAAGGAACCTTTGAATGATCGAGCATAGGTTTCTGTACAAGTTACTTTGTACAGTACAATGATACGTGGATTTGTGTACAGAAACACGTATGCGTCCGATATAGAAAACCGAAAACACACTGACAACGGGACCTTTAAATGATGGACTATAAATACAGGAGTATATGTACAGGTGCCTTTGTAAAGTAAATTAAAACGTGGATTTCTGAACAAAAACACGCATAGGGTCTGTTACAGAAAGTCGAAAAAAGATCGACTAAGGAAGCTCTAAATGATCTAGTATAGGCTTCTGTACAGGTGCGTTTGCAAAGGAAATTGAGAAGCATATTTTGAAACACTTAGGGGATCCTTAACAGAAAGTCGAAAAAGAAGCCTTTGAATGATCGAGCATAGTACAGGTTACTTTGCAAAGTAAATTGACACGTGGATTTGTGTACAGAAAAACGTATGGGTTCCGTTATAGAAAACCGAAAAAGTACCGACAACGGGACATTTAAATGATTGAGTATAGTTTTCTGTACAGGTTCCTTTTTAAAATAAATTGAGAAGCTGATTTCAAAACACTTATGGGATCCATTACAGAAAGCCGAAAAAGCACCGACAAAGGAACCTTTAAATGCCCGAGTGTAGGTTCCTGTACAGGTTCCTTTGTGAAGTAAATTGAAACGTGGATGTTTGTACAAAAACACGTATGGTGTTCGTTGCAGAAAACCGAACAACTATCGACGAAGGAAGCTCTAAATGATCAAGTATAGGTTTCTGTACAGTTTCCTTTTCAAAGTAAATTGGGAAGCGGATTTTGAAACATGTATGGGTTCTTTTAAAGAAAGCCGACAAAGCACTGATAAAGTATCCTTTAAATGATCGAGTATAGGATTCTGTACCGGTGCCTTTGTGAAATAAATTGAGAAGCGGATTTCGAAACACTTAGGGGATCTTTTACAGAAAGTCGACAAAGGAACCATTTAATAGTCGAGTATAGGTTTCTACAGAGATACCTTTGCAAAGTAAATTGAGAAGAGGATTTTAAAACACATATGCGTTCCTTTACAGAAAGGGTCCTGTATAGGGCACTTTGCAAAGTAAATTGATACGTCAATTTGTGTACAGAAACACGTATGGGGTCCGTTATAGAAAACCAAAAAAGCACTGACAACGGAACCTTTTAATGATTAAGTATAGTTTTGTGTATAGGTTCCCTTTGCGAAGTAAATCGAGAAGGGGATTTTGAAACACGCTTGGGTCCTTTACAGAAACCTGACAACGGAACCTTCAAATGATGGAGCATAGGTTTCTGTACAGGATCCTTTGCAAAGTAAATTGAGAAGCGGATTTTCAAATACGTATGGGTTCCTTAACAGAAAGCCGACAAAGCACCGACTAAGAAACCTTCAAATGATCGAGTATAGGTTTCTGTACCGGTTCCTTTGTGAAATAAGTGGAGAAGCGGATTTCGAAACACGAAAAATGGTGTTAAATAAACTGTTATTGTAGATTGTGTTGTATTTTCAAAGATATAATTTTTTATCTACAATGTATTTTTTTAACAAAAATTTATAACAAATTTGTAGATCTTTTTTTAGCTTTTGTCTTTTAATTTTTTGTATTACCTCATTTTAATTTTTCCGTAAATTTAATGTTTTTATTTTTAGTAATATTTTTTACGACTATAACTTTATGGGCTTGTGTCTATAAAATTCCGAACTTCTATTATATACAGTAAACTCTTTATGCATCAAAATGTATTCATACTAAAAAATTATTTTAAATATTTTGCGTTGTTATTGAAAGCTTAAAAGCAAAGAAATATAAACTTTATATTCTTGTTCTTGAAAAATTCTGAAATTCTATTTCTGAATCTAGAAAATTAGTGTTACTGTTTTTGTAAATGTTTCTAAAGACTATTGATGAAACGTATCGAATAACAACATTCTTCTTTTCCCATCTTTTCTAACTTTCTTTTTCCTATTCTTTGCATCTGTTATTTCCCCTATCAATTCCTTATCCTTTCTGTCGATGATGTTTTTGTCAGCTGGTGCCGAAAATTCAATAACGAACATGTTTCGCTTCTCGAAGTCAAGGAGAACTGTGTCTATATATAAACTAAATATATGAATATATATATTCTATATTATTTATATATTTCTCTTTATTTCTTTTTCTAAATCTGAGATTAAAAAATTATATAAAAGTGGGCTCAGTGAATATCCTTCCCTTACACCTCTCAACAGACAGAAACTATTTCCTACATGATATCCTACCAGTACCTTGTTTTGAGCCTCTCTAAAAATAATGCATACTCTCTTTATCAAACATTTCTCTCGCTTATTACTTTTATTCATCAGATAATTCAGAACGTATTTGTTGTCCATCAACTCAATTCCTCTCCTCAACCCTATCTGATTCGGTGGCTTTGTCTTTTTCCTCTACTTCTTTCTTTAACCTGTCCGTTAAAACAGCTACAAATATTTTATACAATGTTGGTTTACCAATAAGAAAGAGATGACAGAAAAAAAAGAAGGATTAATAGTATAACAGGTAAAGATGGGAATGGGAAGAGAGAGGTGGAAGATAGTGGTGGTGTATGTGAACGGTGACATACAGGATGAATCAGAGAAGATAAGTGAACTGATGGAAGAAAATAAGGAAGTGGGTTTTAAAGAGAAGAAATTGCTTAAGAGCTTGGAGAAGATGGAATGGTTTATCTTAAACGGAAATATATAGGAGCGTGGAAGGATGAAGAGGAATTACGCCCAGGAGGGGAAAAGGGAATGGTAATTGATATATGTGATAGTGAAGGACGAGGTAGGAAAGGTCAAGAAACTAGACGTGGATTATATAGATTCTGATCACTTTCCCACAATATTTTGACAGAGTAATAGCAATAGTACGAAGGGAAAAACAAGAAGAGGGGACTGGTCAAGAGATTGGAAGAGAGGAAAGAGAGAGAGAGAGAGAGAGAGAGAGTTGTAAAAGAGGAAAAGGGAATAATGATAGAAAAAATAAAAAGAGTGTTAGTGATCACAATACGTTAGTTAAGGAGGAGACAGAAGTGGATGGGATGAGAAATGCAAATAGAAGAAGGAACTGAGAAAATAAAGAAAGGGAAAAGTAGTGGGGAATATAGGAGAACAAAATGAGTATTCTGGTTTACCAATAAGAAAGACATGAAAGAACAAAAAGAAGGATTAATAGTAGAAGAGGTAAAGATGGGAATGGGAAGAGAGAGGTCGAAGATAACGTTGGTATATGTAAACGGTGATATACAGGATGAATCAGAGAAGATAAGACAACTGATGGAAGAAAATAAGGAAGTGGGTTTTTAATAGGAGAAATTGCTTAAGAGCTTGGGGGAGATGGAATGGTTTATCTTAAACGGAAATATATAGTAGGGTGAAAGGATGAAGAGGAATTACGCCCAGGAGGGAAAAGGAAATGGTAATTGATATATGTGATAGTGAAGGACGAGGTATGAAAGTTCAAGAAACTAGAGGGGGGAGGGGGTAGCGAGAGGAGAGAGTTGTAAACGAAGAGATGGGATTAATTATAAAAGAAATAAAAGAGAGTATTATTGAGCACAATAACTTACTTAAGGAGGAGACAGAAGTGGTTGGGATGAGAGATGCAAATAGAAGGAGGAACTAAGAAAATAGAGAAAGGGAAAAGTAGTGAAGAATATAGGAGAACAAAATGATTATTCTTGTTTACCAATGAGAAAAAGATGAAAGAACAAAAATAAGGATTAATAGTAGAAGAGGTAAAGATGGGAATGGGCGGAGAGAGGTGGAAGATAGTGGTGGTGTATGTGAATGGTGACATACAGGAGGAATCAGAGAAGATAACAGAACTGATGGAAGAAAATAAGGAAGCGGGTTTTTTATAGGAGAAATTGCTTAAGAGCTTGGGAGAAAGGGAATGGTTTATCTTAAACGGAAATATATAGGAGAATGGGAGGAGGAAGATGAATTACGCCCAGGAGGGAGAAAGGGAATGGTAATTGATATATGTGATAGTGAAGGACGAGGTAGGAAAGTTCAGAGGATAGGAATAGAAGAAGGAACTAAGAAAATAGAGAAGGGGAAAAGTCGTGGAGAATTTAGGAAAAGAAAATGAGTATTTTGACTTCTGTGATCAAAAAAAGAGGATAATAAAAGGTTTGAAGAAGAGGTGGAGAAGAACAGGACAGAATAAGAGATTTGGAAGGTCGTAAATAGGAAGAAAAAAAGATAGTGGAGGTGCATGTAAAAATTTATATATATATAAAAGAAAATAAGGAAGTGGGTTTTTTATAGAAGAAATCGCTTAAGAGCTTGGGGTAGATGGAATAGTTTATCTTAAATGGAAGTATATAGGAGCGTGGGAGGAGAAAGAGGAATTACGCCTAGGAGGGAAAAAGGGAACGGTAATTGATATATGTGATAGTGAAGGACGAGGTAGGTAAGGTCAAGAAACTAGAGGGGGAGGGGGAGCGAGGGAGGGGGGAGAGTTGTAAACGAGGAGATGGGAATAATGATAGAAGAAATAAAAAGAGTGTTAGTGAGCACAATAAGTTACTTAAGGAGGAGACAGAAGTGGATGGGATGAGAAATGCAACTAGAAGAAGGAATTAAGAGAATAGAAAAAGGGAAAGATATTGGAGAATATGGGAGAAGAAGATGAGTATTTTGAGTTGTGTGATCAAAAACAGAGGATAATAAAAGGTTTGAAGAAGAGGTGAAGAAGAGTAGGGCACCATAGGAGATTTGGAAAGTAGTAAATCGGAAGAGAAGAAGATAGTGTGGGTGTATGTGTATGGAATAGTTTATCTTAACCGGAAGTATATAGAAGCGTGGGAGGAGGAAGAGGAATTACACCCAGACGGGGAAAAGGGAATGGTAATTGATATATGTTATAGTAAAGGACGAGGTAGGAAAGGTCAAGAAACTAGAGGGGGAGTGGAAGAGAGGAGAGAGTGATGGTTGTAAACGAGGAGATGGAAATAAAGATAGAAAAAAATAAATAGAGTGTTAGTGAGCACAATAGTTTACTTAAGGAGAAGACAGAAGTGGTTGAAATGAGAAATGCAAATAGAAGAAGGAGCTAAGAAAATAGAGAAAGGGAAAAGTAGTGGAGAATATAGGAGAAGAAAATGTGTATTCTGGTATGTGTGATCAAAAAAGAGGATAATAAAAGGTTTGAAGAAGAGGTGGAGAAGACTAGGAAAGAATAAGAGATTTGGAAGGTAGTAAATAGGAAGAGAAAAAGAAGGTAAAGAGTAAAACAGGATATTGAGAGGATAGAGTAGGAAAAACATTTTATATGGATTTGTTAGGAGGGGTAGGGAGGAAAGTTAGGAAAGGAGGAATTTATGGCAGAGAAAGAGATGAGGAATAGGAAATAACAAGGAAAGAAATATTCAAGGTGATAGGTATAATAAAAGATGAAAAGGTATTAATTGCTATTTTATTTTTCGAAAATGCAACAATGGGGTTATTGTGTGCATTTAGATAAGATATTTTTAAAATGATGCAGAAAGTTCCAAAAATTTTAATAAATTAAAAAAATAGTTGAGGAAAAAAGGAATAAAACTCTGAGGAAAAAAATATTTTAAAAAGGAATCGAAACCCCTCTTCAAAAAAATGACCTTGGAACGTCACATCATGGAAAACGCTGCACCAATCAGAATATTGCTTTGCATTATGCAGTGGCTGCATTGACTAACGAAGTACGCAGCTGACGAAAAAATTTTGTGTCCATCCACATGTCGTCTTTTGGCACAATTCGCAGTGCCACCGAGATTCGCTTCGTTGGAACCAAAACAAACAGAAACAAAGTTCTCGATTATTTGTGACATTATATTGATTTTGTCGGCATCGTTTTGAGCGTTTTGAGCTCTGTGGATTTGACGAGTGTTGACTGGATCATAGTTTTGCCAGAGATGTTCGTTTTTATGATGAAATCGATGAAAACCGGAGGTTGAAGGAAAAATAATTAATGAAAACAGGTAGGATAATATAATAATTTTCCAAATGCAATTTTTATTGCTTTTTATGGTCCAGGAGGGCGAGAAGCAATGTTTTTTTAGGTTATGTAAGCTTAAATGTCAAATGCAGCTTTGATTAAATAAAAGTTTAACTAAAGACGATCATGTAATGATTTGTATCTTAAGATTTAAAAATTTTTTAAATATATATTTTTTATATTTGTCTGGTTTAGTATTTTTTTGGGTTGTCACACAGTGGAGGGAAATAAACTTATTCCGTTTAAAAAAGTCTAGAGCCTTCAATGTTTATCGAATTTTCAATTTTTTTTTTTAAATAATTGGAGTGCATAAAATTCTAAAAAGCCTTTAGCTACTTTTGTAATTTATATTTGTTTAATTATAAAATGTGCACTCTGTATAAAAAATGACACTTTTTAATAAACAGTTTTTTAAATTTTAAATCGATGCTTGATGCAATTAAGGACTCTAAATACAAATAATTTGCTATTGTCACTTATTTATATTATTTATATTTTATTTTTTATTTCTATTTATATTATTATATTTAAAATTTTTATTTCAAAACAGAGTTTTTACTAAATACCAATTTCGAAACTCCTTTAATTTCTCTGACCAATTTTTAATTTTTTGCCCGGAAGATAAATTTTGAACAAAAATAATGAAGCTAAATTAATTAAAATTCAAAATTAATAAAAAATTTAATGGA
Organism: Druon quercuslanigerum; assembly: GCA_010014905.2. Lineage (NCBI taxonomy): Eukaryota > Metazoa > Arthropoda > Insecta > Hymenoptera > Cynipidae > Druon > Druon quercuslanigerum. The sequence goes on along the minus strand of JAAAKG020132200.1, from coordinate 5,013 downwards.
TTCAAAAAAAAAAGATAAATGTTCAAACCAAAGAAATTAACATCCAAACAGAAAGATTAACCAAAAAGAGGAATTTTTTGCCGAGAATGTTAATTTTGTACCACAGAAGACAAATTTTCAAAAACGGCATGAATTTTCAACGAAATAGTTGAATTTTCAACTAAAAAAGATAAATTTTCAATCAAACATGAAATGGTTCAACCTTTAGTTAAAAAATTAATGAAAAAAAAAAACAATTGTCAGCAATGTGATTAAATTTTTAAGCGAATAAATGAATTTTCAAATACAGTGATGAACGTTCTGTGAAAAACAACAATTTTGAATCAAATTGTTAATAAACTTTCAACTAAAAAAGAGAAATTTTCCCCTAAAAATGGAATAATTTATTTTCAGTTGAAAGCATTAATTTTTAACCACAAAGATTAATTTCCTATTAAAAAAGATTAATTTTTGACCGAAGAACATAAATCTTCAACCTATATTTATGGATAAACAAATTAATTTTTAACCATAGAAAACAAAATTTCAACAAGACAGTTATTTTTTTCCAAAAAAAAAGATTATATTTTTACCCCAAAAGACGAAATTTTAATTGAATGCATGAATTTTCTACCAAATAATTGCATTTTTAACAACAGCAAAAAAATGCATTTGCAACCTAACACAAAATATTAAAATTTCTAGTTACAAACATTAATTTTCAATAAAAAGAAAAGAATTTTTAATAGTTTTTTTTTAATTTTTAAGGAATTACTAAGAAAAAACATTTTCGAGAAAAAATGGAATAGTTTATATTCAGTTTAAAAAATTGATTTTTAACAACAAAAACGAATTTGAAATCAAATCGTAAAATTTTCTAACCAAATAAATTATTGTTTACAGTAATACACGAATTTTAAACTTTAATGATGAATCTTCAATAACAAAATTAATTTTGTACCGAATAGTTGAATTTTCAACTAAATTAATTAATTTTTGCATAAACATGATTAATTTTCTATCAAAAAAGACAAAATTTCAACAAAATATGTAAATTTTTAACTGATAAAAATTCTTCTATGACTAAAAATTGATTAGTCATATTTATAGTTTAAAAATTAATTTTAAACCATAAAAAACAACTTTTTAACAAGATAGTTAAAATTTCTACCTGATAGTTAAATTTTATACTAAATTAATTAATTTTTGCACAAAGATGATTAATTTTCTACCATAAAAGACAAATTTTCAACAAAAAATGTAAATTTTTCACTGAAAAACATTGTTCTGCGACTCAAATTTGAATATTTATAGCTTAAAAATTAATTTTTAATCGTAAAAAAGGCCTTTTCAACAAGATAGTTAAAATTTCAACCTAATAGTGTAATTTTTAACTAAAAAGGATACATTTTTAACCAAAAATCGACTAGTTTATTTTCAGTGGAAAAATTAATTTTTAACAAAACAACAAAACGTAATTAAAGTATCAAAAAGTAAAAGTAAACAATAAAAAACGAATTTTCAACAAGATAGTATAATAATCAAACAACGAAATGAATTTTCAACGAAAAAGATAAATTTTTCACCAACGAGATTAATATTCTACCACAAAAAACGAACTTTTATAAAAATAATGAATTTTCAAGAAAATTTATGAATTTTCAACTACAATGATAAATCTGCAAAGGAAAAAATTAACTTTTTACCCAAAAAGACAAAATTTCAAAAAAATATGTAAATTTTTAGCTGAAAAACATTATTCTACGACTCAAAACTGAATAATTATATTTATAATTTAAAATTTAATTTTTAGTCATGAAAAATGACTTTTCAACAAGATAGTTAAAATTTCTACCTAATTCTACACGAAATAGTTAAATTTTCGATCAAAAAGAATTCTTTTTCATTAAACAAACAAAAAAAACGATTTGCAACAAAATAAAAAGAATTTTCAACGGAATATTTAAATTTATAGCAACAAAATTAATGCTTAACTATAATCATGATACGTTAGTAAGAACAAAAAATTTGAAACCATATAGTTCAATTTTTTACTTCAGAAAAAATTAATTTTTAACAAAAAAAAATTCATTAAAGTATTTAAATTTTTAACCAACGAAATTGTTGTTCAGCAGAATATATGAATTTTCAACTACAACGATGAAAAAATTTAATTTTTTTACCAAATAGTAGAATTTTTGACTAAATAAATGAATTTTTAACCAAGAAAATTAGTTTTCTAACAAAAAGATGAATTTTCAACAGAATTTGTGAATTTTTAACTTAAAAACTTAAGATTTCAAACCAAAATGGAATAGTTTTATCTATAGTTAAAAAAAGGTATTTTTTAACAAATAAAAATTCAATAAAATATTTAAATTTTTAACCAAAAAATGATTGTTCAGCAGAAAATATGAATTTTCAACTACAATGAATCTTCAATGAAAAAAATTAATTTTGTACAAAATGGTAGATTTTTTGACTAAATAAATTTATTTTCAACCAAGAAGATTAATTTTTACCAAAAAGATGAATTTTCTACAGAGTTTGTGAATTTATAATTGATAACTTAATATTTCAACCCATCTTGGAATAGTTTTATTTATGGTTAAAAAAAAATATTTTTTAACGAACAAACAAAAATTCAAGAAAGTACTGAAATTTTTAACCAAAAAAATTATTGTTCCGCAGAAGATATAAATTTCCAACTACAATGATAAATCTTCAAAGAAAAAAATTAATTTTTAACCAAATAGTAGAATTTTTGACTAAATTAATTAATTTTTAACCAAGAAGATTAGTTTTCTACTAAAATTATGAATTTTCAACAGAATTTGTGAATTTCTAACTGAAAAACTTAAATTTTCAACCCAAAATGGAATAGTTTTATCTATAGTTAAAAAAAGGTATTTTTTAACAAATAAAAATCCAATAAAGTATTTAAATTTTTAACCAAAAAAATGATTGTTCAGCAGAAAATATGAATTTTCAACTACAATGAATCTTCAATGAAAAAAATTAATTTTGTACAAAATGGTAGATTTTTTGACTAAATAAATTTATTTTCAACCAAGAAGATTAATTTTTACCAAAAAGATGAATTTTCTACAGAGTTTGTGAATTTATAATTGATAACTTAATATTTCAACCCATCTTGGAATAGTTTTATTTATGGTTAAAAAAAAATATTTTTTAACGAACAAACAAAAATTCAAGAAAGTACTGAAATTTTTAACCAAAAAAATTATTGTTCCGCAGAAGATATAAATTTCCAACTACAATGATAAATCTTCAAAGAAAAAAATTAATTTTTAACCAAATAGTAGAATTTTTGACTAAATTAATTAATTTTTAACCAAGAAGATTAGTTTTCTACCAAAATTATGAATTTTCAACAGAATTTGTGAACTTTTAACTGAAAAACTAACACGAAATAGTTAAATTTTTGATGAAAAAAAAATAATTTTCAGTCAACACAAAAAAAAACGATTTTCAAGACAAAAAAAGAATTTTCAACAGTATATTTAAATTTTTAGCAAAAAAATTAATGCTTAACTATAATCATGATACATTAGTGACAAAAAAATTTGAACCATATAGTTGAATTTCTAACTGAAAAACTTAAATTTTCAACCCAAAATGGAATAGTTTTATTTATAGTTAAAAAAAAATAATTTTATCAAACAAACTAAAATTCAATAAAGTATTTTAATTTTTAACCAAAGAAATTATTGTTCAGCAGAAAATATAAATTTTCAACTACAATGATGAATCTTCAATGAAAAAAATTAATTGTTTACAAAATAGTAGATTTTTTTACTAAACAAATTAATTTCCAACCAAGAAGATTAATTTTCTACTAAAATGATGAATTTTCAACAGAATTTGTGAATTTTTAATTTAAAAACTTAAGATTTTAACCCAAAATGGAATAGTTTTATTATATTTAAAAAATGTATTTTTTAACAAATAAAATTGAATTCAATAGAGTATTTAAATTTTTAAACAAAAAAATTATTGTTCAGCAGAGAGTATGAATTTTCAACTACAATGAATCTTCAATGAAAAAAATTAATTTTGTACAAAATGGTAGATTTTTTGACGAAATAAATGAAAATTCAAATAATAGCATTTTAATTTTTAACCAACGAAATTCTTTTTCAGCAGAAAATATGAATTTTTAACTATAACGATGAATCTTCAAAGAAAAAAATTAATTTTCGAGCAAATAGTAGAATTTTTGACTACATTAATTAATTTTTTATCAAGAAGATTATTTTTCTACCAAAAAGATGAATTTTCCACAGAATTTTTGCATTTTTAACCGAAAAATTTAAATTTTCAACCTAAAATTATATAGTTTTATTTATAGTTTAAAAAATATATTTTTTAACAAACAAAAATTCAATAAAGTATTTAAATTTTTAACCAAAGAAATGATTGTTTAGCAGAAAATATGTATTGTCCACTACAATGATGAATCTTCAATGAAAAAATATAAACTTTTTATGAAATGGTAAATTTTTTGACTAAATAAATGAATTTTGAACCAACAAGAAGATTATTTTTTACCAAAAAGATGATTTTTTTACCAAGGAGATTAATATTCTGCCACAAAAAAGGAATTTTTATAAAAATAATGAATTTTCAACTACAATGATGAAAATAAAAAAATTAATTTTTTAACAAATAGTAAAATTTTCGGCTAAATAAATGAATTTTTATTCAAGAAGATTAATTTTCTAACAAAAAAAAACGGATTTTCAACAAAATATGTGAACTTTTAACTGAAAAACTGAAATTTTCAACTCAAAATGGAATAGTAATATTTATATTTGAAAACATTAATTTTTAACTATAAAAAACGCAATTTCACCCAGATAGTTAATTTTTCAACCATCGAAATTAATTGTTAACTAAAAAGATTAATTTTTAGCTAAGGAGATTAATATTTCATCACCAAAAAACGAATTTACAAGAAAATGTATGAATTTTCAACTGAAAATGATAAATTTCCAAACAAAAATGGGATAG
>JAAAKG020132199.1:0-14591 GCA_010014905.2 Druon quercuslanigerum | reverse complement strand
GATGCATAGATTTATTAGTTCGCACAGTCTATGTGGTATGTACTCACCACCGTGTTTAAGCATTTCAGCGTGAATACGTAAAGAATTACCTTTTAATCTCTAAAAAAAAATTTCCTTTTGTAGATTTTAGAAAATCCGTATATACAATTATATAATTTTCAACATTTACGTATTTGTTGATTAGTTCTTTGCTTTAAAACACTAAAAATGATATCGTGAATTAATATTATTTAGCTAAACATTTTAAAAACTGTTCAGTTTGTAAATCTTCAATGTTTGGTTAAAAGTTAATCTGCTTCGTTTGAAAATGAACTTTTTTGTTAAAAATTTAACTGGCCGAAAGTTAAGCTACTTTTCTTAATATTATTTTTTTTAGTAAGAGATTTATTATGTTTAGTAAAAATTAATTTCTTTGGTTAAAAATATAGCCATTTTGTTGAAAATTTGTTCTTTTTTTGTTGAAAATTAATTTTTTACTGAAAAATAACCTGTTCTATTTCTGGTTTTAAAATTTATTTGTTTAGTTGAAAACGGATATATATTTTTTTAAATTCGTCTTGTTTTTAGTAGAAAATTTCTGTTTTTTGTTGGAAATTCCTCCTTTTTCGCGAAGAATTTATTTTGTTGCACTAATTTGTTAAACATTTTTTTTAGATTTCAATTGTTTGGTTGAATACTCGTTTTTTTAATAGAAATGTCTTTCCTTTGGACTAGAAATTAATATTTTTGGCTATGAAGTCTGTCCATATTAAAAAATTTGAAGAATTACCTTTTAGTCTCTATAAAAAATTTGCTATTGTAGATTTTAGAAAATCCATATAAAACTTTATTTCTCAATCTACTCTAATATATTTTTGGCAGAAAACGGATGAATTTAAAAAACTACTGTTGTATTGATTCTGGGTAAAGTTCAACTCAATGCAATCTAAAAATAAAGTAAAACGTTGCATATTCAATAAACTGATCTCATATTAGATTCCTTGAGATCAGGTTAGGGCAGGTCGTGTCGATGTCAATGTTCGATCCCGGCATAAATTTATTATCGTTCAGTACATTGTTATTGACACGTGATTTAAAAATTCTTAGCCTTAGTAGCGTGCGCCTCTAGAGAATTTTTTTTGAAGCTTGTGAAGTGAATCTGCCGCAGATAAAACAGAATGCTCACAAAGTCGGTATTGCAGATCGGATAATCCTCGGCGCAATATGAGTAAAGAACAATCATTATCCGCGAACGAAAACAGAGATGGTTGGCTAAAAGATAACAAAAAAAAAAGGATATACTGCTCATTCGTTTTGAGAGGGAAGGTTGAATTTTACCAACACTCTCAGTGGGAGAGTGTTGGTAAAAAAATCTAAATATAGATTCCCGCTTTAGGGGCAAATTGAAATGTCGCGTGCAAACGACTTTAGTATTCGTATAAAACCAGTTTTAACGGAGAAACTCGTTGCGGTGAGATTTCTCTCAAATTTTGCAATATTTTGCACTTCCTCTGATTACAGGTAGAATTTTTTGTGGCATCTGTCGGTTTGGATTAGAAGAAATGACAAGTTTCGTACCTTTTCATTTATCGTGGAATAAAAATAAAATAAGAAATTTACCATTTTTCTTTAAAACTAAATTAGGATGAGTGGTTGGTTTTAATCAATCAGAAAGTGTGCTTGATTGCAGATTGAGTTTTCTGACAAGAAAATGCATTTCATTTTGAGCAATTCAGTTTCCCAAAAAGATTAATTTTAAAGTCAAAATGGAATAATAAAATTTTCAGCTAAAAAAATTATTTGAAAAAAGTCTTTTAATTAAAACAATTATATTTTTAACTAATTAGTTGATTTTCTAAACAAAAAGATGAATTTTCATCTAAGAAGATTAATTTTCTACCTAAAGGACGAATTGTCAACCAAAAAAGATAAAATTTCAACCTAAAATGGAATAGTTACATTATCAGTTAAGTAAATTAATTTTCAGCAAAAAGAGAAAAAATTTAAAGAAATTGTTAAAACTTTGATCCAAAGAAATAAATATTCAGCCAAAAAGATTAATTTTCTTTAGAAAATACGACTATTCAACAAAATAGTTGAATTTTCAACTAAACAAGATACAATTTTAATCGAAGAGGAAATTGTTCAATTTTGAGCAAACGAATTTCGTTTTAAAGAAAGAAAGGATTTTTCAACAAAACATTAAAATTTTCATCCGAGAAGAATATTTTTCTATTAAAAAACTATTTTTCTGCCAGTTACAGTTAAAAACATTCATTTCCAACCAAAGAAAAACGAATTTTTTAACAAAATAGTGTTTTCAACGAAATAAATGCAGTTTCTAAAAAAATTTCAAATTTGTTCAAACCGGTAGGATTAAAAAAATTTAACCAAAAGGGATGACTTTCTAAAAAAATTATTCAATTTAAATTTAAATTTAATTAAGAATGTTAATTTCTACAAGAAATTGAATATTTAAGTTTTTAGTTAAAATAATTATTTATGAAAAAAACGAATTTTCGATCAAATAGTTAAGTTTTTCAAACGAAGAAATAAATTTGCACGCAAATAATTAGTTAAACTTTTCACCCAGAAAATGATTTTTCAACCAAGAAGATTTGTTTGTCACCAAAAATGGAATATTTGAATAGTTGTTAAAAGAATTAATTTTCAACCAAATAATAATAATTTTTTTAATCACAAAAATGGATTTTTAATCAAAAACATATGAGTAGAGATTTTAAAGGAAAAGATGAATTCAACGAGAGAGAATAATTTTTCACCAATAAACTAAATATATATATATATATATATATATGTAACTAAAAAAATCTCGATTTTGAACCAAAAATGGGATAGGTTCATTTTCAGTTAAAAAAGTAATCTTGGAAAATAAGCACGTATTTTCAACAAAAAAGTTCACTTTTTAACCAATAATAAATAATCAGTCAATAAATAAAAAATATGCAAATTGTTGAATTTGTAAGCCAAACAGACGAGTTATCTGTAAATTATTTGATTTTTCAACCTATAATATGAATTTTAGACTTTACAAACAAAAATAATTAACTTCCAGCCAAAATGATTTACATTTTTTGATTGGATTCTAATAATTCAGCTCACGTTTAAATGTAAAAGTCAGAAAAAGTCGAAAAGAGGGGAAGAGGGGAAAGACTGTGTAGCCTATTGTAAATAGGAATTTTGGTAATTTATAGTCTGAAGGATAATAGTTTAAATGAACGTTGAAGTTTCCTAAGTTAAAAAATGTTAATCATATTTTGTGGATTTTGTAGATATTGTGGATGCCGTAGAAATTTAAAAGTTAATGTTCAAATACGTTTCATTTTAACAAATCTGCAGTACTTAAGAAGTATTTCACTTCTAGTGCTTGCATATAAATAATAATTTGAAACTCAGAAAATTCAAAAGTTTATTATTTTTGTTACTAAATGTAAATTATTTCCCTGAGAGAAGATGAATCGTTGAATGAATACCTGTTTTTAAACGCGCTTTGTTACCATTGTCCTGTTTCGTTAATTAAAACATTCAATTTACGTTGAGAATTTTTAATAATAATTAAAACATAATTTCACTTGAATTAAAATGACTAACAAGCATGAAATTAGAAAGCTGTCGTGCCGAACTGCTTTTTCTACTTAAAATTAGCTAATGTCTGACGTCAACGGGTCAGTTCGAATCATTAAGTAGAAACAGGCACTATTAGTCAGCCCCTAAGTGCCACAGCTAGGAATTTACTATTCATAATTCTCTACACTCTATGGCTCTATTTCTTAAAGTATTTCGTAGTTTTTTTCCACAAATTCTCAGAATTGAATTTTTAAGACCCTCGAACTATTCGATTTATCAATTTAATTTCTGGGGCAACAATAAATAAATGTAATGACAAAATTAGCAGTTCTAAGCACATGATTTGTTATCTAAAAGAAAATGGTTTAAATAAACTCGGTTTTGATTAGAATTACGCTGATGTACTTAAAGAAAATAAATAACTAATTGAAAGTACAGTATTATTGTTATAAACAATTTATTTAGGCTAGTTAATTATGGTATTCATTTATTCTGAACAGAATATTTTGTGTTAATATCGTCGCAATTTGTTATTAGAATGCTATTAGTTACGAAAACTGGCAATTATTTGAAAATCTATAAACGGTAATCATTCACTAAAAGACAGTTTTTCATGAAAAAGAATCTAATCTTACGATTGTTTTAACAATTTGTTTAGAAATTTGAGTTAAGAAAAAACTGAAGTCATCACTTGAAACGTAAACCACAAAAAGATATTGTGTTGTTCGTTTTTTTTAAGGGAGCGTTCATTAATTAAGTGAGCTTTTTCTTGTATGCGTGTGTGTGGGGAAGGGGGCGTCAATATGATTTCTTAAGTAATCTACTTCTTTCTGTATATTTTCTTAAAATATGATAATTAATACCTCTTTTATAGAGTCGAGAAGTTAAAACATTCTTGAAATGTGGTTTACACCTTCAATCAAATCTCGTGGAATCTCTAGAAGTCTTTGAATCCTTTCAAATCTCGTGAATTCTTTTTAACTTTTTATAAATCTCTTTCTAGTTTTTTAAATTATGCTAAAATTCTTTTAAATCCTTTTGAATTTCAAAGATATCGTGCATAATATCCACGAAATTTCGTGAAATATAGCGAAATATTATAAGATCTCTTGAAATCTTTTATTATCCCTCTAAAATTCACCGAAATCTATAAAATCCCCTGAAATTCGCAGAAATCACAAATCCTTCGATATCTCTTGAAATCATTAAAAATTTAGTCAAATCAAATTTAGTCAAGTCTGAATTAGTAAAATTTTACTAATTGATGGTAAAATTTCACTAATTTAATTAGTGAGAAGTCGGTCATTAACGATTAGTAGAAAACTACTAAATTATTAGTCAAAATTATCAACTAATGAAATTAGTAAAATTCCAATCAGCAATTAGTAGTATTTTACTAAAAAGTTACTAAAGCTCCAGTAAACAATTAGTAAAGTTTCACTAAGCAATTAGTATTATGTGTCCTTGAAGTATTTACTAATTAAATAGTGGACGTTTTTTGTGGATCTAAACTATGTGACCATCGCCTTGAAGAAAATAAGAATCACCTGAACCTGCACGCAGATAATGTAAGGCTGAATGGCCTCTTTTTGTTTCTTTCGCACTTCCTGAATAAAGTTTTCAGTATTCGAGCCGAATGACGAAACGAAATGACTTCTGATTGGTCGAAATCATTAGAGTCCTCTAATACTTGCTAGTTTAAAAGTCAAACCTCAAAATGTTACTATTTTGTTACTGAACCATACATTCACTAATTTAATTAGTGAAATTTTCACTTATTCAGATTTAGAGAGATTTGAAATTGTCTGAAATAACCTAGGACTTTTGTGATCCTTTGAAATGATATAAAATTCCTTAAGATTTCATGAAATCCCTCAAAATTTTTGCAAATATTCCTTCAGCTGGTGAGGGAATAATGTGCTGAATAATTTTTTGAAATACATTGTTTTAACAAGTTTGTTTACGCAACAAAGTCAAATTGAGAAATCAAAGACTTTGAAGGCCTTAAAAATTTAATTCTGAGAATTTATAAAAAAAGACAATTGAAAACCCGCCAAGAGCCTGTAGAGGATTAAGAACAGTAAATTCTCGTTTTAAACCACTGCGAGCCGTTTGCTTGAAAACCGCGAAAGAAGTAAAAGGTAAATCGTACAAAAACAAAGATAAGAAGGGAATTGTCCGAAGAAGAATGTAACTACATCGCGGCTTACGCGCTTCGTAGTCCGTATAAACGTGTGTAATGGAAGAACCGTCATTTGGCTCATGTGTTCTAGCACTTATGTACACATACATTCTCCTCGCTCTAGGCTCTCCTCTCCTTTCCTATCCGCGTGGTAATAAAATGATCATAAATAGTCTGTAATAACAATAAGATAGTAAAGCTTCCGTACCAGATGTCTGCCTCGATATTAAACTTCAAATTGATTTCCAGATCTCTGCTACGCCTGCTGTTACAATTTCAAAGATTTCAAACCGTCTTGCATGTATATTTTTATAAAGGTTTGCTCCAAGACCTGGAAGACCTGGAAAACTCATAGAATTTTGAGAATAAAGACTGCAGACCAAATCTATTTCAAATTAGGCAAGTTCTAGTTTTTAACATTACGATGTACCAGATGTAGCAATTATTGTACCAGATGTAAAAGTTAATGTACCAGATGTAAAAGTTAATTTTTGTAAATAATATCCTTCTTCCAGTGATCCTTTTACCATCGGAAGCAATCCTTAAAATCAACATTCGAAAGACGGTCGCTGGACTGGGGAACTGAGCAATGTCGAAGAATTTTAGGAGATCGGGAAAAATCTGGAAATGACCGTGAATTTATTTTTTGACCGGGAATTTAAAAAAAATTTTGTTTCTGTTCGCAATACGTAATTTGAAAATTTCTTACATACCAATTTTTCATTTTGAATTTTAATGTGTAAACGTAGATTTATCATTTTAAAAAATTTTTAATGCAGTTTCAAAGCATTTTCAAAATTGAACTAGAGATTAAGGATCAAAAAGTGAATAATAATTGATTTAACAAGACGATTCGGAATCAGTTCAAAATTGAGGAATTTACAGATTTTAGTGTTATAAATTAATCTGCTTTAATTGGAAAGTATAAGAAAGTATAAGTAGGTAAACAAGTGTTAATGCCGGATTGCAAGTTATAAAACTATTTTCAATTTCAAAATAACTTCCGAATAAATGAATTTTCTGCAAAACTGTTAAATTTCTTTAAAACAATAGGATCTTAATCAAAACTGATAATTTTTAACCAAAAAATATGACTTTCTAACCCAAATTGTTGAGTTTTCAACCCATTAATTAAATTTTTAACCAAAAAAGATAAATTCTTTAAAAAAATATAATAGTAGATTTTTCAGCCAAAAAGATTAATTTTCAGAGCAGGCTAATAATTTTCTACCATAAATGGAATCGTTAAATTTGCAGCTAAAAAGAAATACTTGTAAAAAGAAAAAGGATTTTTCGATAAAATTTTTCAATTTTTCTAACCGAAGAAATAAATCTTTACGCAAATAATTATTTATACTTTTGACCAAAGATATGAATTTTTAACCAAGAAGTTTTGTTTTCTACCAAACATGGAATAGTTGAATATTTGCAAAAAAATAATAATTTCCAACTGAAAAGGATGACTTATAAACAAAATTTTGGAAGTTTAACCAAATAATAATATTTAAAAACATAAAGACGGATTCTTAACTAACAGTATATGAGTATCTCCCAAAAAGATGAATTTTCAACGAGAGAGAATGATTGTTTACCAAGATAGATAGTTGATCTTTCAACATCGAAATATGAATTTTAAACAGAATTAATCAATTTTCAACCAAATAATAAAATTTAGAACAAAAAAAAAATGAATTTTCAACCTGAGTAGTTAAACAAATTTAAACGTCTAATTCAAACATTTTAAACTATTTTCAATTTTAAAATAACTTCAAAATAATATATTAATAATTAAAGGCTTTCATTAAATTCAAAATCTTGTTTTAGTCTAAGATTTGAAAAATATAAATTTTGTAATTAAAAAATAATAACAATTGATTTATATTTAGAAATATTTGATTGGTTATGTAATATCAGCAATAGCCCACTGCCTTTTTTGAAAAAATAATCTGAAAAGTATAATTTGAAAAGATTTAATTTTGAAGAATTTAAGAAAAAAATTTAGGAAGAATTCGAGTAATTTGAAAAGATGTTTAAAAGTTCTAGAAAAAATTTCAAAAATTATTTAAAATTTGAATAAATTTAAAACGATATACAGATGTTTGAAGATTTTGAAATTAAATTTTGAAGATTTTTAAGGATTTGTAAAATATTAAAAATTACAATAATTTAACTTTTATCTTAAGAATTGTTCGGTTTATAACAAAAATGTAATCCTTCAATTTTTAATATTTATAGATAAAAATTTCTAAAATGATTTGCAGCTGAGTTTTTATTACTTCAAACTGAAAGATTTTTATCTTAAAAATTAGAATTTTTTAAATTTCGTTGACCGTAAAAATGTTTGAGAACCGGAAAACCCGAGAAATGGCCAGAAATTTTGTTATGTGATTAAAACGGCCATCTTCTTGAAACCTCTTGAAACCTCTTGAAATCGTTTTTAATTTAGAAAATTTTTAAATATAAGGAACAGCCAGAATTCAGAGGGAGATAGGTCGGGACTTTTTAAGGGCTGCATAAGACCTTTATAGGCTTTATAGTTGCATAAGGGCGTTGTTTCACCAGAAATTGCTGAAGAAGCTGCGATGAGTGGGTAGATGCGTTGTCGTGGTGAATGATCCAGTTGCCTCTGACACAAGCTCATTCCTAAATCTTGAATCAAAATTTCCAAAACAATTTTTTTTTGGAATCCGTGGTTTTCCTCTATCTCTCTCATTGTTAAGCGACGATTTTTATTAATTTTCACTCGATTTCATTTTTTCACCACTGACTTTTAAACATCGTAAATTTGTATATTTTTTTCTTAGAAACTTGTGTAACTAATGATAATTATGTAAAGAAATTCATAATTTCAGAGAAAAAACTATACAAAATTAGGATTGCGTTTTGTTTCTGTGGAGTTTCATAATTTCTTTTAGAAACTTTTTATTTTATAAAAAATCATAAAAAATCATAATTATTAATTGAATATCTTGATTTTTTCTCGTATTTTTATGCAAATTTTTAGCTTCCTATGCCGAACGATTGCAGTATCTACAATTATATATAAAAACGACACTTTTATACAATGTTGTAGTTTCTGGTGAAAAATTTTTCCACTAAGGATTAGCATTGATTAATAATTTACAAATGATTGTTGCTTAATTAGCTTGTGACTGGTAGATTTGCTTGAAATTGAATAGAAATGACTGCATTTTATAAAAAGTCGATCTGGAAATTTTCCAAATGTATACCTGAAAGTCATAGAATTTTTTAATTGCACTCTGCAGCAACCCTGTTTATGTTCATGAAAATTCTTTTGTTTTGTTTTGTTTGGACATGTTTTTTGTCCAGGTTTTCAATTTTTTGGCTTTCTGAGACGTGTTCTTATACTTCACTGCTTGAAGGGATTCTACAGCTGAAGGTGGAATCCAAAGCACCAGAATATCGATTTTCGAAAAAGATTAATTTGTCTCAATGCGTACATAGAAAAACGATATTTTTCGAATTTTCATTCTTTAAATATTTCCTGCTGCCTTTTCTTTGATATGTATAAAAATATTTTTCCTCTTCTAGTGTGTAATCAGATCTAATTATGCTGGGAAGTAAATTTCTTCTTCAAAGGAATCTGAATGAAAGCACCTTGAGAGACCTTGAGAAATTACAGACTCGAGTCGAGGATTAAAGGTGTGTGAATGGGACTAGAAAATGAAGTCCGTGCTTTTGAAATAAATAAATTGCCAGGCTTATGGTGGTTGAGAACGACAAATTACATGGAGTGTCGACTAGGGACAAGGACATGTCTTAAGTCCAATCGAGTTGGCCTCGAAACCCGTCGCATGCCGTTACTATTCCCGTCTCCGTTATTTTCACGTGAAAAATTCTATGTGACTATCGAATTGCCGACTCTAGTGTGTGGATCGACACCATCAAAATTCTTAGTATTTGCGTATTTATGCTAGTTGTTTTTAAGAAACTTTTCCTTTTCTTCCGCTTTTTTTTCGCTGAGCTGAATTAATAGAACCCAATAAGAGAATCCAACTATTTTTAGTGGAAATTTCGTTATTTTAAATTAAAAAGTCTACTGCAGATTAAAATCTTGGTTCAGAATATTTTTTGTTTGAAAATTCGACTGTTTTGTTGATCATTCCTCTTTTAAGGTAAAATATTCTTCCTTTTGGATTGAAAATTAATATTTTAGTAGAAAATTATTTTGTTTTAATTGGAAGTTAATTCTTTATATTTGGAAAACCTGCTATTTAATTTTTGGTTTAAAATTAATGTCTTTTGGATTAAAATTCTACTATTTGGTTGAAAATCTAATTATTTTATTGTGAATTCAACTATTTTGTTAACATTTCATCTTTTTTAGTTAAAAGATGGATCTTTTTTAATAAAAAAATCTATTCATGTATTTTTAGTTCAGTATTCATATCTTTCGGTTAAAATTCCTAAGATTTTGTTAAAAAATCAACTACTTTGTTAAAATTGATTGGCCTTTTATTGACAATTCAATTATTTTTTGCGCATTTGTCTTGTTCTGATGTAAAGTTAATTATTTTTAATTAAAAAGTCTACTATTATATTTTTGGTTCAGAGTTTTTTTCGTACATTCGTCTTTTTCGATAGAAAATTCGTCCTTTTGGATTGAAAATACATCTTCTAGTAGAAAAATAATCTTCTTCGGTCTATGTTAATTCTTTTCTATTAAAAGTCTACGATTAAATTTGGGGTTAAAAATTCATCTTTTTTAGTTTTAAGCTCTAAAATTTTGTTGGAAATTCAACTATTTTTTTTTTAATTCAACTTTTTTGTTGTACAATAATCTTTTTGAACAGAAAATTCATTCTTTTGGATTGGAAATTCCTCTTCCAGTAGAAAATCTATCTTCTTTGGTTTAAAGTTTTACACTTTGGTTGAAAATTTAACTAATTTGTTTAAAATTCAATTATTTTGTTCAAAATTTAACTATTTTGTTGAAAATTCATCTTTTACTAGAGAAGTCATCTTTTTGGTTATAAAGATTTAATTTAAAAAAATTAAAGGATCTACTATTATACTTTTCTTCTGAATTCATCTTGTTGGTTAAAAATGTAACTATTTTAAGTATTTCGTCGAAAATAAACTTTTTTGTTGAAAATTTAACTGTTTTGTAGAAAATTTGCTTGTTTGGCCATAAAATTTCACAATTTGGTTTACATTTTTTTCCTTACCTGGGTGAAAAATCTTTCAGAATTGCAAATTTGTCTTTTGGTTTTCAAAATTGATCTACTTTTTTAAAAAGTCATGTCTATTTATATAAGTCAACTATTACATTTTTGGATGAGAATTCATATTTATTGGGTGAAAAATCATCTATTTGTTTGAAAGTTGGATTAATTGGTTGTAAATTAAACTTGTTTAGTAAAAATGCATTTTTAAATGAATATTTATCTCTTTAGTTCAAATTTTTACTTTTTTGTTGAAAATTCGTTTTTTTTTTTCTCTTGAAAATTAATTTTTTTAAACTGAAAATTGACCTATTTCACTTTTAGTTAAAAATTTATATTTAACTGTTTTGTTAAAAATTTATTTTTCATTGAAAATTCAACTTTTCGGGATTAATAATCAAATGTTTTCACTCATAAGTTGAAAATTCTAATATTTTGTTTAAAATGCATATGCTTCGACTTAAACTTTGAGGAATCTGAAAGCCTACATTAATTTTTTTACATTAATTTAATTTAAAGGAATTTATTCCCCTATTTTTGTGAAAAATTATCCTATTTCTCCTGAGCTTAAATCATTGTGAATTGTGAAGTCTATTTTTAAAAATCTATTCAATTTTACATCAGGATTAAATGCATCTTTTCTATCGTTATTAATATCCTTAAATTACAAATTCATACAGATTATAAACTTTCTACCCTTCCATCTAAACTTTGGATAGAAAAATTTTGAATAACCTTTGCTATCTCGAAGAATGAAATACTTTTGCGAAGTTTCTTCAAAGTTCGAATGGTCATCCCTAAGAAAGTGAGATAAAGGAGGAGTTTAAAGGGAAGAAAGGAAAACTCATCAAAAGCAGAATTACGAGAGCAAAGGAGAGAGAATGAGTAAAACTTTCCCTTGAGGATAGGTTTCTCGCGGTAGTCCAATCAGAATTCTAGAAAAGTTTTTAACTGTCTGTCGGGGTCTACTTAATAAAGCCGATGGCAAAATGAGTCAGGTGGTTGTAAAATATGAAGTTCTTCCGGTAGAAAAGTTTAGCTCAAAAACATTAAAACTTATAAAAGAACGTTTTTACGAATTCCATGTATAAGATTTTCTCTCACTTTGTTTCTTCTTCTTGGAAGCGAGGGTGACTTTATTTTGCTATTTATACATGTTTAAAAGAAGAAACAACTTTAAACTCGTATTATTTGATACGCAGAAAGGAAAATTTTGAATTTTTATTTGAATTCTTTTTCGTGGAAATATTGCGTCTTTATTCGACATTCCTAAAAATAGAAACGTATTGGTATTTTGCGACATAAAGACCTTGTAAAATGAATATTCAACTTATGAAATCGGATGACAAAAATTTGGTGGAGTTCGAATTTTTTGCCTATATTTAGAGCGTGTCTTCTGGAAAATAAAGAAAAATCACAGGATAAACTACGATTTGTAATATTTTTTCAAACAATAAATGGATTGGAAATATTTTGAAGAACGACTGACACGTTCAGAATTTAACTTTATGCTTGAAGTATTATAACGAATTTCGAAAAACATATTCAACATCTAAAGAAAAGGTTAACAATTTCGTGTTATTAAGCTTTTGAAATTTCAAAAGATTTTAAAGATTTTCAAATTGTTGAAAAACATTTTAAAGGATTGCTAAAGATTTCAAGGGATTTTAAACATTTCAATAGATTCCAAGGAGTTTAAAAAGATTCCTAGAAAGTTCCGAGTTTTCAAAGATTTCAAGGGGTTTTAAGAAAGCGCAAAAAGTTTCATCTCATTCAAGAGGATTTTAAAGTTTTTAAAATTTCGGAATTTTGAAAAGATATTGATGACTGTAAACATTCATAAAATTTCAATGGATTTTAAAAAGCTTGAACGATTTTAGGGTATTTTACAAGACTCATAGAAATTTCAAAAGACTTCAGTGATTTGAAATAAACTTACGGTGAAACTGTAACTTCCTCCAAATAATTTCGACCAAACCACTTGCAAAATAATGAATAAATTTAAATTCTTTTTTGCATGGCGGGCTTCTCTTAAAAATAAATTAATTTTTTTTTTTTAAATTTGTATTAACAAAGTGAAATGGAATCAAATTTTAAGGTATTTCAAGGGATTTTATATGGTCTCAGACGATTTCAAATATTTAATCAATTTTTAATGAATTTTTAAAGATGTTAGAGACTTCAAGATGTCGTGTAGGACTCAAAAGATTTCTAGAAATTTCACAATATTTAAAAGATTACAAACATTGTAAAGAATATAATGTATTATAAAACGTTCAAAGATTGGAAGGAATTTTTATCGTATTTACAAAATTTCTAGTGTTTTCAAAGTCTTTTACAATATTTGAGGGATTTCAAAAGATATTAAAAGATTCTATGGAATTATTCATTTTGATCAATTTCAAGGGTTTTCGAAAAATTGGAGAATTTTCCGGGAATTCAAAAAAATATAAAGGGTATTCAAGAGAGGATTTCAGAATATTTAAGGGATTTTATAAATTTCTATGCATTGGAAATGATTTTTATAAGAATCTAAGATATTTAATGAGATTTCAACATTTGTAAAGTTTTTCAAAGAATTTCGTAGGATGTCTGAAAATTTCAAAGGGTTTTACAAAGGTATCCAAAATATCAATCATATTTAAAGGATTTTAAGGGATCCCAATGATTTTTTAGACAACTTTAAGTAATAAATTAAAAAAAAATGAAATTCCAAGTAACTTCTAGGAATTTCAACGAATTTAAGGAATATCATCAGGTTTAAGAAATTCATATGATTTCAAAAGAAGTTACAAGATTTCATATTATAGGATTTTTATGGATTTAAAGGGATTTTAAACAATTTAAAAAGATTGGCGAGTTTTTTGGAATTTCAGAGGGTATCGGCAGATTTTAGGAGTATTTCGGGTATTTTAAAAAGTTTGAATGGAATTCACGCGATTTTATGGGTAATGCATACTCTATGTATATTAGATTGCAAAACTGTTAACCCCCCTATTAAATATTTAAAAATGTTGCAGAAAACTTATTTTTTATTTCACTTTTTAAAATAATTAAACGAAACCTTTTAAGTACTTTTTCCGAAATAAAAAAAGTGTTTTTCATACATCTAAAAGGCCTGGTTGATAAAGTGCGAAGAGTCACGACCTGGCGTAGATCAATTCATCTGCACGATTGCTGCGAGAAGCTTTCGCCAACAGTTTAATCGATTGCGATTATCGACGTGAGATGCGAAATACCGTTTATATAATTTATGTGTTTTTGCAATACTTTCTAACCCTATTTTTCCCCTGTGTTAAAAAATTGTAATATTTTTTATTATTATTGGTACAAAACTATTTATACTATCAATTAAAATCAGTTAAAATTTGACTAAAATAATTAAACAAGCATACTCTGACTGAAAAATCAGTAATCTCTACTAATAAAACAGTAGTTTTAACAAATGAATCAATCAATATTGCTGACTGAATCAAGTAGTCAATTAAAATCCCTGATTTTGAATCATTAATAGTTATGTATCAGATCAATCAAAAATACTAATTTAAGTAGTGAGATTTGCTGGTTGTACCATTAAAAAAGTTCGTTAGCCAGCCATTTTGGATCAAAATTCAAAAAGTGAGCACATTTTCAAAATTTTTGAAAACACTTTTTTT
>JAAAKG020132198.1:0-14591 GCA_010014905.2 Druon quercuslanigerum | reverse complement strand
ATATAGTTACTTGACTAATAATTATAGTTCCACTTGCTATGTTCTGCTTATTTGTGTGTGTGGTTCCTAATATAAGTGTCGCCCAAACTTCCAATTTCATTATAGATTCTGCTGTATTAATATATTTTATCATAGCTTAAATAATGCTTAAGGTTCTGGAGAATATTCCCAGAGCATCTTTAAGACATTCTAGAAACTTCTTTACAAATTGCTGACTTTTTTCATACCTTTTCTTTCCAGCTCCTTTCCAGCGTTAACCAGACGTAGCTGGAGTTCTTTAAAACCCTATAAATTACTCAGGATTATTTTAGTTAAAATTTTGAGGAAGGTTAACTTAAGGACGAACAACTTTTGCAACTTAAGTCTCATTTGAAAAACATGGCAATAAATATTATAGCAAGCCAGCCCTTTAGATATTTTTTAACCTTGGGCCTCCTGATCGGTAATAATTATGACATGCCCAACTCTCTGTCCATACAATTAGGAAAAGGAATCCGGGTAATCAACAAAATATTAACACGATATCAGTGCACGATCCTGCCAATCAAGGAAATATCGAAGTATTATCTAGCCAGTCAAGGCAAGAATAATTAATGATCAGATTAATAATAGCAATATTCTGGTATTTTCCACCCAGTTGAAGCAGGATTATGATGCGATCCGGCTAATGAAGGCAAAATCGGGAAGTGTTTAAACCAGTTATTGCAACATTAGTGCATGGTTTGGTATTGGATGACGCTCTGGTCAGTAAAGACAACAATGAGAATTAGTTTTCAAACAAGACGAGTTTCGGTAAATCATTCTACTGTTCCCTTTGAACAGCATCCGCAAGATTATTGATTATAAATCTGATTGGATACTTTACTGCTGGCTGATGGTGCGCATATCCTAAATACCATAATATAGTTGCTACATGTGCACATAATCCGACTGTCCTAGCCCCAGTTTTACAAGTAAAGTAGTACCCTAATATTTGTTTAATGTTTTGTGCTTCATCCAACTGTAGCTCTTGATCATCGGCTGCTTGAACCAAGTTATCTTCTACATACGATATCCAGATCTGATATTTCGTTGCGCGTCTGAAACAAGGATACGCTCCCACTCTGATTAAACCCGGTACATCGATAAGTTCGTTTAACTTTAAATCTTCCATTCGCTCCCTTTCAAACTTATCTTCGATGTAAGCGCTTGCTAGATTCAGCTGATAGATTCCTACCGTCAGTGCCTTTAGGTAATTCATATCCAGCCTAAGGAAATCAGGTACTTGGTGTTCATTAAGATAAATCCATCTGGCATCCCTGGTATGCCGGTTGTCAATTTTAACTCTGGCCTGAACGACGTTGGGTTTTTTTTGTTTTTTTTTCTCGTAACATTGTTTGGGCTAAGTCTACGGTCGAATCATCCATCTGTATGCAAGGACCATACTTGTTGACGATCACATCAGCAATAGAGTAAAAACCGCCGATTTTAATGGTATGGTTCATGTGCATGAGATTTTCGACGAACTTAAAAACAGATTTTATGTGGCCATTTCGTGCCTCTACAATCCGACTTGTCCAAGTGATCAATCTTGCGTCGTTTGTTTCTTCTGTATCAAATTGCATCTGTCCACGAACTAATAAAGGTGAAATTTTATGGTTAACACCAAGATTTTCAAGAAGCGGTAGGGCATCACGATAACCACGGTCCACAATGATAATGTCATCGTTTTGAAACCATTCTCGCAGCCCATTAACATCGGATTTGAATTTATTAGTAAGCGTGGCAGCATCGTTATTTCGAGAATCAGAAAAGTAGAACCCATGAATATCCAAAATATAGCCGCCTGGAGTTACAACTAAGGCTGGCCTAATTAAGTAGCGACCTTTATGAACGCAGTATTTTTGCATGTGTAAAATCTAAAAGTTTATTTAATGGAGGCTTTTTTCATTCTGACAACCGATTTCCAAATCAAAAGTTTCAAAATTGACAAACAAAGGAGACTATAATTAATGTACAAAATATTACGTGCATATTTTTCACTAGAATTATTTCTAGATATTATCGATCAGGGACCCTCAAATACAAAATATCAATAAAACAGAATGTTAGGAATGATCTGTAAGCATGGTGTCAAACAGTCATCGAGGATCGGTGTAACTCTTCTCACCTGCATAAAAAGCGACATAAGGTGCAACACCGATGGAAAAGTATCCTTTTCTCGACTTTTTAAAAGGATATTATTATGCGGGGGATCCCAAACTACAAATTATTAATGGGACAGACAGTTCGAAATGATCCCTGAGCGGATAAGGGAGTAGGAAATGTCATATTTGCCGGATCTAAAGGGGTAAAACCACCTTGCTTTTCTTTCTTATCTATTAAATAGGAGTACAAAAGGAACAATTGGATAAGGAATTGGGATGTTTATAAGTGAGAAATTAAAGAGAACGATGATGATCGGTTAAATAATCAGCTATATTTTAAGACAATTATTTACAGAACAATTTTTCGTTGTCACCCAAGAGAATTTGTGGTACTTTGGCACAGAGAAGAATAGCTATTTTGCTATATTGCATGATTTAAAACTTGAGAGCGACTTGCGTTTCTTCTCAAAACTGAGATTGACAGGAATTTACTACGTTATTTGATAAACGCGTTTTCAGACTCTAAGGTGATGCGAATGCCGAAAGGTTGAACCTAAAAAGCCCCACATAGAATTTTTGAAGTCTACTCTGCTCCCAATGTGCGAGAGAAGATTCAAGTTGGAATTTCGAAAAGAGCCTGATCACACCTACTAGAGAAAATTCGGGAAGGACCTAAGAGTCACTCAAGGAGCGTCAACCCCACTCTCGCAATCATTTTTTTAAAATTAATTTTTGTCTGAAGAGGATCTTCTCATTCGCTCCGCTGGAAAACAAACCGCGTAACTTCAGATGGCTGGCTAGGTGCTTTTCCCTTAGGCTACTAGAAAGGTCTCTAGTAGCCTAAGGTAATGCAGACGGCCGGAAATCGGAAGTTCTGTGGTAAGTTTACCAGCGGAGCGAAGGAGAATATCTTTTTGTAGAAAAAAATAATTTTTACAAGATATTTCATTATCCCTGTCCCAATTTTTATACTCTGTCGTGGGATTATACCATTATTTTATGCATATGATGGCTCAGGTAGTTGTGCGTAGTGAACTGTTCTGAACACTGTCCATATTTCTTTCTTGGCCAAGTCCAGGATTTCGCTGGCTCTTTCCATTCTGTACGTATAGAAAAGGATGGCTTTTACCTAGCAGCAACCCTGGATTAATTTCTGTTTTCTCCGGTTCTTAGTCCGGCTTCAGCTTTTGATGGCTATCCCGTTTCCCGCCTGAAAAACTTAATGCCTTCTGTGCAGCGAAGAGGCTAAAAGCAGTGGATAATTCCACAAGCCTCCCTTTAGGTTCCAATTTATGAGTCCCAAAGTGTAATATTTTTGCATTTCTGATATTTAAAACTACTAATCTTTTGACAGTATAACTATGGTTTGACATGCTTCTGGCTAGAACCGCTGAGGCACTTTGCTGTAGTGAAAATTAATCTGTATCATGGATTTTCGCGTGTCAGCCATCGAAAGGCTGATTTGGGGAATCTCTGATCGCTTCTCGTATCCTTATGAATCCACGATAAGTCACATGGAACGCAACCCTATCCGCGCACAAATCGGGTCGGAAGTCCAGAGTCGCAAGAGCTCTGGATTCTCTAGGGAGCCAAAAATTTTTGCGGCCAGAAGAATGCGGCCTCCACTACGATGGCCCTCCACCTGCTTAAGTTATCGTTGAATCTGTGTGCGTACCCTCGTGGGGTAATGCTTTATTCTCTTTAAAGATTTCCTCCCTTAGTCTGGCCAATTCGTAGTGAGCTAGACAGGTGTCAAGATAACCCGAAAAACGACTACTCTTACCAGGACGTTGTAAGCCATCTGCGCGAAAGTGAGGCCCTCTGTATCCAGGACATTTTGATGTTTTAGCTCCCTATTTAGGGGAGTTTTTCTGAAGTCCTTATTTCTCTTGCATATAGGATAAGCCTAAAGAACTGCTCTTTCTTTCCTCTCCGCTACGTGTTCTCATCCTTAAGGTGTTCACACAAGAAAATCCATTGCAGTGTCCGGGAAACGTCATACGGACGTGCCGTCTTTACACGTGCAAATAAAGCCAACCAATCGCATGCAACCTCTCGTCTTGCTTTGATGTGAGCAGAGACGTACACAAGCACGTCGCTATCTACACCAGTTCGCAACGCACTTGAGTAAGTACCGCCACGACCCGCAACACCTTGGCAGGTTGAAGGCGATTATTTGGCGGGCTAAGTTTGTATGCGGGCAACTCATCCGTAAGCCGTTAGCTACACTTCTACTTTAGCGACAATATTGTCACTATCATTATCAGAAGTTCACACCACTTCTGATGGATTTCCCTCTAAGCTGCCTTCCGCTTTTAGCGGTGGGTTAGAAAAGGGTCCCGGAATATGCTTCTCATTGTGTTTGATTTGTTTTCTTTTAAGTGCTCCGATCATTATGGCCCCATCTGAAACTAGGGATGAAAGAAACACTCCGTAGGGCCCCGCTCACAGAGTGCGACTCAACACAAAATGGAATTCAAGCTGGGGTCCCAAGGTCCTCGTCAAGATACTACCTTTTTGACCTTGACCTGTACGCCTCTACTGAAGAAGCCAGGGGCAGCCTAGGGGTTTCAAGTATTTTATAACTGTAGTACTGTTGAACCCTTGACACGGAAATAATTAGTAGCTTTGAAACATAAGAACTCGCGCCCCCGACATTCCAGGAGTCTTCGCTATTATTCCCTAGAGAGGTCGCTACTTACTTCAAGTCTAACTGACTAGAGTTTGTCAGTGTCCCAGAATAATGACACCTCGCGATGGAGTCTCTCTGGTTCATCTATTTCAGATCTACAGTCCGATAAGACCCGTAATCCCTCCCATCAAGTGCAAGGTTCTGCGATCTTTAGGTAGAGTCCTACAGGCCCCAGAATCTCTTTAAAAATATAACTTTTCATTAATGGGATTCCTGCAAACTATACAGAAAAAAGCGTCTGGTGTTGGTTTAAATTGCCAGAGTTTTAGCATTTTCGAAATCCAAAACAACGTTATCGAACTATCAAAAAATGTAAAAAAATTCGTTATTAACCGTTCATTACATTTAAAAAGAAACAATTTTAAACGTTAAAAAATAGCTAAACAATGCATTTGTTAATTAAATGGTTCACGTGGGGTTTGTAATTGGTTATCGGCCTGATCTACAAGTTTTTGGGGCGCTTGTTGGGTTGTTCGTGGTGTGGTCAAGCCGCCTGAATGGTCACCTGGATGGGGGAGCGGGTCCGAGGGGAACCGAAGCTCTCGGTGTTGATGATGGGCCGGTCCGGGTGGAACCGTGGCCCGATGTTTGCTGCTCTGGTAGTTCACTGCGCTTCCCGCTTTCGTTTGTCCCGAGTGGAAGCGACTCTCGCAGTGACAGATGGATTTTGGTTTACAGCGACGGCCGGTGGGCGGCTGCTGCTGCTTCCTGGCTTTTTTTCAGGGACCGAAAAGTTCCTTCGTCAGCTTGAGAAGCGGAGAAGTGTCATCACCATCATTTATCTCCTGTCGCAAGCATTTGCGGAGAGAGGGGGTGCGAGGGGTGGTGGTTGAGAAAGAGGAAGTAGTTGGCCGGGAAAGGTTCAGGTGGGAGCTAGGCGAGACGATGACCACCAGGGTACAGATAGTAAGGGAGATGTGAGAAGCCGTGAAGAGGCAGACCGACCTCGGAAGTATAGGTAAAGAAAGGGTTTACGGAGCTGCAAGGAGAGACGACCGACCCTTTTAAAGAAGATAAAAATAAGGTTTGCGGAGCCGTGAGAGAGGCAGAACGATCTTATGACAAAAAGCAGAGTAGGGAGGTAAACGGAGCCGCGAAAGGGCAGACCTAACTTGAGAAAAAAGTATAGGTTTTGAGGTTTGCCGAGCTGCGTTGAGCAAACCGACCTCTAAGAAGATAGAGAGAGAGAGAGAGAGAGAGAGAGAGAGAGAGAGTGAGGAGGAATTTGGCGGAGCTACTAGAAAGCCTACCACCACTGTTGGAGGAAGAGAGAGGTGAGTAAAGAAAAACTTGAATTGATTTAATGATTTTTATTCAAAGTTCAAAAAAATGGTGGAAGTACCAGAGACTAACGAAAGATGATTAGTCCTGTTCGTAGGTCGGAGCAAGAGTGTGTTTCTTTCGGTCGAGTGCACCGACTTTTATCCTCACTCGGCGCGAGGCTATCAACCAGCGATTGGCGCGGAGTTCATGAGACAGATGGAGGGGCGTTCCGGCCGCCATAACTTCCCCTTCTCACGGTGAATTTTTGCGCGCGCCGCTTACGTTCGGAATGTGCCGTGACGTACAGTGAAGGCTAGTTTCGGAAAAAACATTAATTTTTAACAAAGTCCTGATCGGTTAAAAGTTAAACTGTTTGGTAGAAAATTCTTCTTTTTGACTTTAAAATCCAGCAATTGGGTTGAAATTTTTGTTCTGACTTAACTGAAAAATCTTTTTTGATTAATATTTTTTTATTATTATTGAGGCTAAGGCTTTCATGATTTTATTTAAAATTCTTCGTTTCTTTCAATTTATTAAACTGCTTTGAATTTGTAATTAAAATCTGTTTCGGTTAAAATAGTAACTATCATTTTATTTTAAAAGGAATTGACCTTTTTTTGGTTAACCTATTACTCCATTGTTCTAACAAATTGTTGAATTTTTAAACTAAAAAGACGAACTTTCTACAAAACGGTTTAAATATTATTCAAAAAAGATTTTTCAGTCAACAAAATTTTCTACGAAATAATACAATTTTAACCAAAATATAATTGAAATTGTTAGAGTACTTTTTACAATTTATTTATTATCTTAATTACGATGAATTCTCAATCAAAAATATGATAGGAGACTTTTTAATTAGAAATAATGAATTTTCATGCAAAAAGACGAGTTTTCTTCAAAAGAGTTATATTTTTAACTCAAAAATATAAATTTCCAGCAGAAAAGTTAATTTATAACCAAACAGTTGAATCTAAAAAAAAAACGATCATATAAGTCTATTTAATATTTATAATATTTAAATTTAATTTTTTCATAAATTTCCGGAAATTTATAGAAATGCTTAAAATTGAATTTTGGGTAGCTTATGGTAATTTATCATATTTTCCAGTAAAATGTCTATGAATTACCAAAAATGTTCATACTTTCCGGAAATTTATTGTCATTTGTAAATGTAATTTTAGTCAATATGTGGTAAGTTACCATAAGTTGGCCTTAAAATTACCATGAACTAACCAATTATTGATAAATATCAGGAAATTTGTAAATAAATGTAGAATTGATATTTGGATAGTTAATGGAAATTTGTTGTATTTAAGTCTAAAATACCATAAATGACTGAAAATGTCCAGAAATGTATAGACATTTTTAATTTGAATTTTAGGAAATTTATGGTAAGTTAACATAACTTACCTGCAATATTATCATAAATTACCTTACATTTAGTCTAGTTCCGAAAAATTATAAAATGTTTAAGATTGAACTTTGGGCAGTTTATGGTAATTTACCATATTTACATGTAAAGCTACCATAAATGACCGAACATTTCCAGAAATGTATAGGCATTCTTTAGTTGAAGTTTAGAGAATTTCTAATAAGTTACCTGTAAAATAATAACATTCATAAATTTCTTGAAATTTATAAAAAAAAGTTTTAATTGAATTTTGGATGATTTGTGGCAATTTACCTACAATATTACTATGAATTATCAAAAAATTTCATAACTTACCAAACATTTAATTAAATTCCGGAAAATTATAAAATGTTAAAATTGTACTTGGGGTAGCTTATGGTAATTTGCCATATTTTCTTGCAAAATTAACACGAATTACCAAAAAGGTTCGTACATTTCTGGAAATTTATAGATATTTTTAAATGTAATTTAAGGCAATATATGGTAAGTTACCATAAGTTGACCTTAAAATTACCATGAACTAACCAGTTATTGATAAATATCCGGAAATTTGTAAATAAATGTAAAATTGAATTTTGGATAATTCATGGAAATTTATCGTATTTACCCGAAAATTACCATAAATGACTGTAAAATTTCAGGAATGTACAGACATTTTTAATATGAATTTTGGAAAAATGATGGTAAGTTACCATAATTTACGGCCATAAATGACCAAAAATTTCCAGAAATTTGTAAACTTTTAAAAACTGAATTTATGGCAAAATTTGCAAAAAAATGTTTAAATTACCAAAAATGTATAAAACTGTGTAAAATTGAATTTTTAACAGTTAATCCAAATTTAGCGTATTTAACTGTAAAATTACCATAAATAACTGCAAATTTTCAAAAATGTATAGACATTTTTATTTTAAGTTTTGGAAAAATTTATGGTAAGTTACCATCAATTACCTTTATTATTACCGTAAATTACCAAACATTTAATCATTTTCCGGAAAAGTATAAAATATTTAAAATTGAACTTTGGGTAGTTTATGGTAATTTACCATATTTACATGTAAAATTACCATAAATGACGAAAATGTGCCAAAATTTGTAAACATTTTGAAATTGAATTTTTGGAAATTTATGGTAATTTACCATCAATTACCTGTAATATGACCAGAAATTACCAAAAAATGCATGTGTTTAAAATGGAATTTTCAGCAGTTTATGCTAATTTACCATATTAACCTGTAAAAGTCCATATATGCCACTGCACAAAATTCTGAAAAATTAAATCATTAATTTTAATTGATAAATCATTTTTTTCTCAAATTCTGTTAGAATGCTTTAATATTGTATTCTTAATGAACGTTTGATTTTTATTTAAAAAAGTCATTATTCGAGAAATTTCATAATTGGTATAGTTATAAATTGTTCGGAAATTTTAATAATGGGAAATTTTCATTTTTTTTTATAAATCCATACAAAAAAGAAAATCTTATTTTTGCAAAGTCGAGATCTTCATTTACGATTCTTTAACATTTTTTTAACTAAAGCTCCAAAAAATCATTCGTATAAAAATTATTTCATTATTTTATATCCATATATTTTTAATAATATCATTCTACTAATAATTTTAATTTTTTCAACTCCTTTACCTCTCATAAAATTTTGCAATGTTGCTAAAATATTTCTAATTTTTTTCGTAATATTAATCAGATTTGTCAATGTTTTCAATCCCAAACAAGAATATGGACATTGTTATTTATATTTTTATATTTGATTCATCAATAAATAATACTTATTATTTAAATAATTATTATTTATTAGACACTTCTATACTTCATACTTAACTTTAACATTATGTCACAATTTAGAATATTTTCTTATTATCTATTTCTTAATTAAAAGCCACTTTTTAAATAAATTGATGACTCATTTATTTTGAATAAAAATTTTAAAAAATAAATATGATTTGAAACTATCTCAAGACCTTATTATCAGCTGAACTTATATTTTATATAAACTTATTTTAAATTTAAAAAAGACTGGTTTGTGTTGGCTTACTAAGATTTCAATTTTAAATGCTTTAAACTTGTATAAATTATTTGATTTTTTAAAACTAGAAACAAGTGTGTTTTGTAAAGCTGAAATTTTGATTAACTTAAACTTTTGAGGTTCTCATAGAAAAAGTATTTTTTAATTTCGGGAATGAAGAAATCGTTTATACAATTAATAACTTTAAAATGTATGCAGTGAATGAATTAAGAACATTAGAATTCAACTCAATGAAAACCGAAAACAAACTTTTTTTTAGATTACTTGGGTCAAAAATATGGAAGTATGTGGGCATTAATAAAAAAATTAAATTAAATTAAAAACTAAATTTCATATCTAAAAAGACGATTTTCTAAAAAAATACACGAACTCTCAACCGAAAAGCTGAATTTTCCACTAAGCTAGATCAATTAAAACATAATAATAAAAAACTGTTCAATTTTGACAAAAGTTAAATTTTTCCATAACAAAGAAGCATTTTAAATGAAAAATGTAATAGGTATGTTTTACATTAACAAAGTAATTTTGAAACATTAATATTTTTGCTTCAAAATTGAGAAACTTGGATTCAATATTTTTTTTAATTTTAAACCAAAAAGATTAATATTTCAACCAAAAATAACAAATTAATGAAAAAAAATCTGAAAAATGACGAATTTAAACAAAATTTCAAGAATTATCAAACAAAAAATTAAATTTTTAATGAATAAAGAAAAATTGGTTTAATTTTTAAAACAATTATTTCGACTTTAAAATCAAGTTCTTAAATCGCTATTAAAAAAGCTGAATTTTTACCCAAAAAGATTAATATTCAACCGAAAAAAAACATTTTTAATCCAATCAAAAATTGTCACCCAAAAAGTTAAATTTTCAGGAAAAAAAGTGGTTTAATTTTTAAAAAAGTTTTTCAAATTTAAAATCTATTTGCAAAAAAGTGTTAAAAACGGGTTTAAATGAGTATCAAAAATTCTTAACGAAAAAGTTGAATTTTCAACAGACAAAAGTGATATTTTAAACGAAAAGATTAGTTTACTACCTACAAGCCGAATTTTCAATCAAATTCAATAATTCTTAATCAAAAATGATATAAGCCGGGGTTCTGTCGTGTCCCGACTTGATCGTGGGTTATTGGGATCATTTGTATGAGTAAGGGCCTCACGTTGGGCGCCAAATTGATACAAGTCGGGGGCGTCGACCTTCGCCTGATCACGTAATCAAGCCGGACCCTCCGGGATCCGTGGATCGATCACGGGACTGCTCTCGCGATCACCGACGGCTTAAAGCCGCCGGTCGTCTTGGATGCTGTGATGACCTCGTTCTAGGAGGTTCCTCTACCGTAAGCGTTTAGCGGGGGGAGTCAGTGGGAAGACCTCGTCTTTGTATAGGAAGATGACGTGGTCATCGTCCTCTTCTTCCTCCCGTAAACGCTTGCAGGGTGAGGGGTGCGGGGAATTTCTGGAGGCGAGGAGGAGGGAGGATTTAAAGGAAGGGTAATTCGGGAGCCTGTCGGAACTATTACCACCGATCGAACGATGGCTTTTTGCTCCGTACAGGAGGGCTGGGGGCGGAAGTCCTCGAGCGAGGAACCGAAAAGGGTTTTACGTAGTGCCACCAGGCGGCGGAGACGGGCACGCTTGTTTGGGCGAGAGCGTTTTCTGCCGTTGTCCGGCATAGAAGAGGTCCAGGACAAGATGGTAGAGAGGTACTAGCGGAAAGAAAAGAGGGAGAGAGAGGTTGACGAAAACGTTTTTCAGGCGACCCGAGCACAAAAAGAAAAATAAGGTTAGGAAGGAAGAAGGAGACCCGACCTCGGAGCTCAAGAGAGAGCGAGAGAGAAAGAGAGATAAAAGATTCAAGACTGGGGTTAACCAGCCTCTAGTACAGATGTCGGGGTGTCCGGAACCGTTTTGCAGGAGACCCGACCCCTTGAAGAGAGAGAGAGAGAAACTCAGAGAGAGGCAGAGGGATAGTGCTATTGAAAAGAGAGAGAGAAAGATTTCTCTAAGGAGATAAGGAGAGGTCCTTTCGGAAAGGAGACTGATTGTTGTAGGTAGGTTTGGTTTTTATATGGAATCAAAGATACCGGAAGTTTTTAAGTTTTACTATATTTATTCCTGCACTCTAATTCTTGTGTACTGGAAAGGCAACTGCCAGCGTCTAAAATTAGAGGTTAGTCCAGTCGGAGGTTTCTCATGCCGCGCCCGGAAACTAGCAATCACAATCCTCCGAAACCGAGGCTCCTGCTGCCCACACAGCATCGGTGGCCCGCACAACAGCAGAGCAAACTGCCTGAAGAAGCAGCAGTAGAGGAGTTGGCAGGCGGAAAACTCACTGACCAGCCCGGTTAGGCGACTGGGCGTCGGCAAAGCCTACACTACAGCTGAAAGCGTCGGCGGAGTCTACACCATAGCCGAAAGCGTCGGCGGAGCCTACACTACAGCCGAAAGCGTCGGTGAAGCCTACACAGCAGCCGAAAGCGTCGGCGGAGAACACGCATTAGCCGAAAACGTCGACGGAGGCCCCATCATAGCCGTTGATGAGGAGCAACAGGGCGCTGGTGAACAACCGCGTCCCGATCCAAGGATTTCGGCCCGCAGCCTAGTCGCGGGAAGCAGCGGCGCGAGATCCAGTGTCGCCAGAGATGCACACACAGCAGAAGAGACATATGAACTACTCAACAACCACGAGGAGGTGCCAGGACAAAGCCTAGATAACGCCAGGAGGCGTTATAACCTTTGGCAGAGAAAGTTGGTCGGCTATAGGGAAGCCCGACCGTAGACACACCACCGACGTCGAAACATGTAAGTTAAGGAAACGTTATAAATATTCAAGGACTGCCGGAACGCATCCTTTTACTTTGTAAATATTTAGGACTGCGGCAACGCATCCTCTTTGTAAATATTTAGGACTACCGCAACGCATCCTCTCTGTATAAATTCAGGGACTGCCGCAATGCATCCTCTTGTTTGTATTATATTTATGTATGTCTTGGCGATATTCCTCAAAATTGTTTTTACTCATGAGGGAAATCAAGGTCTATCCGGGACGGGGCGGACTTGATATAGTCCACCTAACGGCTCCCTAAATTAAGAACTATTTAAAAGCAATTTGTCGGGAATTAATCCCCTTTCGTATTTACCAAAACATAAATCCGAGTTGGAAAAACCTTCCACTTCAAAAGTTCTTTTTAATGGCTCTTTAACCACCTCATTTTCCCTCTGAGTCACGACTTTTGGAGGAAGAGAGTTTGTAAAGGCCCACCTAGAAGCAGATGTGGGGAAGGTTTCCCCATGACGTGCCAGGCCGAGGCAAAGCGTCGGCCTTCTGCCTATCGCTCTCTCACTCCCTCCTACAGAGTGAGGAAAACCCCGCAGTGACGGCCAACTCGCAATATTAGAACACGAGAATTTTAAATTATTTTCTCTTATTTTAGTTGATAGTTTTAAAATATTTTGTGCAACCAATAATATGATTAAGTTATTTTAGCCCCGCGGATTAATTATGTATTTCTTCATTATTTTGCGCCAACAATTTAAGTTTGTGTTTTATTTTAAGCGTATATTTTAAATGCTCTATTTCTAAACCTTCAACTTTTTTTTCTACATATTTCTCTATTGTTTTTACCCTTATTCTAGATTAATTTCTATTCTATGATTCAAATTCTCGTTCTATAAATTTTTCTTCCGCTCCGCAATTTTTCTCTATTTTATGCTTAAATGCTTTCCTCTTTCATTTAATATTTTACATTTAATTTTACGCGTTCAATGTTTTGTTTTATCAGATTCAATTTGATTTGTTTCCCTTTACACTTTACAAATATGCCAAAAATTATTTATATGCTCTATTCACGAATTTATTCCAATCATAATATTTCATTGCTATTTTTGAGCGCTTTACCATACACTGGACATGTTAAGTTTTCTATGTACACATTCCGAACTTTTTACTTGGCGAAAAATTATTTCTATTGTTTCCTATATGCCACGTATAATCTGTCAAAAGTAATCAAGCGTTTCTCTCACTATTTTTATTTTTACTCTCAATTCTTTTATTTTATGTACACAATCTCTCTACGACGATTTTGTAATTCATCACAACGACTTGTTCACGTTTGTGCAACTTTCTCTTTAGCGAAGATACCGCGCGTTGCGTGTCTTACGCTTACAAATTTTGAGACGAGCGCGCAATTTTCGTCGAGAGAAGGGGACGCCGAAACGCCCCTCCACCTTCCTCGAGAGCAACGTGCCAATCCACGAGCGATTACCTCGCACCGCGCGAGTTTAAAAGAGGGTGCATTAGTCCGAAACGTTGCACTCTCGCTCCGACCTCCGACTGGACTAACCTCCATTTGTAGACGCCGGCAGTTGCCTTTTCAGGGTGAAAGTATTAGAGTGCAGTAATAAGGTTATTAAATTTAAAAACTTTGGTATCTTTGATTCCAAAAATAACACAACCTCCAACGAACCTCTCTCCATCCAAAACACCTCTCCTTCTCTCCTTAGAAAATGTTTCTCTCTCCAATACCACCATCTCTTTCTCTCTAATTCTGAATTTATCTCTCTTTCTTCAAGAGGTCGGGTCGCCAGGAAAACGGTTCCGGACACCTCGCCATCTATACTAGAGGCTGGTTAACGCCAGTCTCGAATCTTGTATCTCGCTCTCTCTTGAGCTCCGAGGTCGTTTCGCCTAAAAAACGGTTCCTTTTAACCTCCATACCATCTTTTTTTTATTTTCTCGTGGTCAGGTCACCTTTATCACGGTTCCGTGAACCTCGCTCTCATCTTTTGTCTCCTTCTTCCCATTTTAACCTTAATCTTCCTTTTGTGGTCGGGACGCCTGAAAAACGGTTCCGTCAACCTCTCTCTCCCTCTTTTCTTCCCGCTAGTTTCCATCTACCATCATTTCCTGGAGCTCTCCTATGCCGGACAACGGTAGAAAACGCTCCCGCCCAAACAAGCGCGCCCGCCTTCGCCGCCGCCTAGCGGTGCTACGTGAAACTCTTTCCGGTTCCTCGCTCGAGGACTTCCGCCCCCAGCCCTCCTGCATGGATCGA
>JAAAKG020132197.1:0-14591 GCA_010014905.2 Druon quercuslanigerum | reverse complement strand
TAGTTCAATTAAACAGAATTCTGTTTAAATATAGTTCAGGGAAATATTTATCTAATTTTAGAACTCTTTATTCCATGGACTTCAGAATTAGACACTGTTTCCAAGCGAAATATTCCAAGCTGTAACTAAAAATGTACGTTTCACTCAATTTGCAAGTCATCAAAAATTGAAAAAGTCTTATTTAATTATTTAATATTTAAAAATTTTATCTTTAAACTAATGTAAAAACCCTACAACTATTCATATAAAAATTCAAATTTTAATGTAACTTTCTAAAAGACGCACTAATGGTAAACTTGATTAATATACGAAGATTATTCTTGGTGGTTTTATAAACCACATTATAGCCGCCACTTTCATTTTGAAAATTCTAATTTAAAATCTGCTGCTTGAAAATCTCCTCTTTAGTAAATTTTATTTATATTCTATAACTTTTTTTATTTGTTTGAAGACATATTGCAACCGCCATCTTTTTGTTGTTAAAAATTTGGATTTCTAATTTGAAATCAGATGCTAAAAATCTCTGAGATGAAAATATTTCTTTGACGCAACCATATTTACGAGTATTTTTTGACACATTTAAGCCAAAATTTAAATTTTTAATTCCGGTTTAAGTGTCTAGAAAGCCTTCATCATAAATTTCATCAAGATGTGATAATTTTTCCTACATTCGAGACGGCATATTGCATGGGGCTAACATTTTTTTAAATTTGGACTTTATAGTGTGAGAAGGAGAAATTCTAGACAATTTCGATAAAAAATTAGGCGAAGATTTATAAATTTAGGAAATAAGTACTGAACAATTTTCATTTTGATGCATTCGAAATAGAGCAAAATTGAATTACGCTGGAGCCGCATTTTTATCCCACTGTAGCTTGACGTGAAATTTTAGTTCACACTGCTGGCGGGAATTGCTCACATACGTCTGCATCCTTCAATATTTAAATTCGACGTAGGAGTGTTCTAACAAAGTCGAAAAAAATGAGAGCAATATTGAGCACATTTTTAAGTATTTAATAACATTTGCAGCCGGCAGCTTCGCCTCACACCATTTTCAGACCCTAAAATAAAAGCTCCCTGAATTAATCTTCCTCTACCTTTGTAAACACAAAATGCTATATTGTTTGGGTACTCAATTGCTTGAAATTTATCATCTGGTTCTATTGGTCGTCCATCTTTAGTTGCGAGCTTAATGTCTACCGCTTTGGGACCAGTTGCTTCATATTCTATTGTTAGTCTGAAGAATCTTTGGCGATAAACAATAAACCACATGTTAGCGGTAGGTTCCATAATGTCTTCCGCTTAAAAATAAAATAAATACTTGTCAATTAAAAAATAGATAAATGCTTTAAAATACGGATTTTAAGGAGCCTCATAAAATTCCATGTGGTTTTAAACATTTTCCTAGAATGTCAAAAAATGTAGAAAGATTTTATGGCACCTAGAAGGCTTTATGATATTTTGAAAGATTCTGGGATATTTCAAATAGCTTTAAAAACTTTTTATAAGGTATTTACTACCTAATATTTTAATGAAGATTAAATAATTTCGTCACAGGAGTTTAAGTGTTCTTTAAATGAAGGGTAAAAGTGGAAAAAATTGTTCAAAAATCTGTTACAATAATTATAGATGGCCTCTTACTTGTGTATTTCGGTGCTCTAACTCCCATTATCGTTCCATTTTTCCAAAAATATACGACTGTTGGGTACAATTTATGCATATGATCGAGAAGGCAAATAAAATCATTAGTTTGATAAAACTTAGCGTGAAGAGGACGAGTCATACCCTCAAAGCTAGCTTGCTCTACTGTTGTTGGTGTTCCTTTAAGTATCCACAAGAAAACTAATTTCTCCATATAAGGGACTTCCCTATCGTGATGCCGTTGAAGAAGGGGAAAGAGCACTTCTCCCGGATGAAAATCTCCTCTAAGTTTTAACAAACTCGGGCGTCCGGCTCCAGGACGGCTCCCCCCGCGCTTTTTCACAGGGGCTGAACTTGATTCTGGATTATCAGCAGCATTTGATCCTGTAAAAATAAAACGAACTTTTTGTTGCATAAATCTAATTTTAAAATTTTCTAACGTTTCCTAGATTATTTGAATTTTTTGTAGGCATTTTTTAGATTCTAAAAACTCCCTGCATTCATACGAATTGTTAATAAAATACAGTATTTAGATGGATCTGAATCCAGAGTTTAGAATATGGGAAGATATTAGAAGAAATTCAAAGAATTCCAGATATGCCCGATATACGTCAATAAAACGCTTCAGTATTCAAGAGATCAGGTATCATTTTTTTCTAAGCCAACTCAGCTTGCTAGCGTCAGGCTCAGTCTATAGCGAGATAGATGCGAAAGGTTGTTCTTCTTGTATCACTTCAGGTTTTCTGTCAACATTGTTCTCCATAATGTTCTAATAAAATAGGTGCCTCTACAAAAGTATCCATAAACGTGAAACCTTTATCTTCAACTGTACCAATCGTAGTGTAAAGTCATCAGCAGCAAAAAAATGGACTGCAAGCAAGAGTGACCGCAGTTTACCTGTAACGATGACGGAAGCCTAGCTCCAAACCACACTGCACCCCTAATTGTGTTCCTAAAATTTAATCACAGGCGATTTCAAACTTTGCGTCAAATCAATGTATAATAACTTCATCTGATCAGTCACTTAACTTGGTCCATGGCTGTGATGAAAGACCGGAAAAGCACGAGATGAAGTTTGAAGAAAATAATAATAGGATAGAGAAATAGATACGTAACGAATTTGTTCTCGCGTTGTCATTGCGGAAAAGTTTGACGTTTTCTCTCATGACTTTGACGGCTATGTTGGCGATAACGCAATGATCAGGCTGACCTTACTAATCAAACAACTGACCAGCAAGAACATCTGCGACGAGTGGTGATCAGTCGAACATTAACTGTACCTAGAGTACTTTGGCAATCATTAGCTATTTGCAGCAAACCACTTTACCAGACTGTGGAAGAGTGTTGAGGGAAATACCACAATGAAAGAGGAATTAGTGCGTTTATACTGTGAAAATGAGGAGTTTGAAAACAAAAGCGATTAAACAAGAAGAAAGCTGTTATCAAAAATCATTTTGTAAACAAAAAGGATAAAATAAATTGCGATTCAGTTTTTTTCAGCACCGGACGACTATTTGCTTAAAGTCTTAAGAAATTTTTTAATCTGCCGACGTATTATTGACTTTCTAAGTCTTCCGATGATGCTCTGGGCTAAAATATTATATACTTTGATCATTGACAACCAAGCATAACTCGATAAATACCAATTACGACGGGCATATTTAAAGGAGACCCCTTCAGTGAACTATGATTCTGTTAAGAGTTGAACACGTTAAGAAAAACACAAAATAGCACGTCACATGGATTCAGAAAATATAATAATGAGGATGATCGTTAAGACACCTATTTCTTTACATGGCTAACATGAAGCTATACGCTAAGTTTGACCAAACATAGCAGTAAGTGATCGATATCATAAAGCAGTTTGCTAATAATAACCATATTTAGTTTGGACTAGATAAATGTAGAACAGTTAATTTAGCCCGAGAGGAATTAGGGACTGCAGAGGTAGAGAATAAGTTCGAAAATGACATCGAAATAAAGGCGAAAGGTGAATCATATAAATATCTAAATATTCTTGAATCTTAGAGGTTGCGGCATACAAAAGTTAAGATAAGCTCAAAGATTGACTTTACAGCAAGACTTAAATTGAATCAGAAGAGGTCTCTAAATTGGGAAACAGGAGCAGGACAATCAATAGCAATGCTGTCCCTCTCTCAGGTTCTGTTTAAGGGCAACAGCGGGCAAAGACAAACTCCTAAATACAAATTTTTTCGAGGATTAAAGCCGCGCAGAGGAGATCAGTGAGAGGAGGTCCGGGAACATGCACGGAGTGCAAATTCTAATATATTTCGCGGGGTACTTGAAGATTGTGGCAATATGGCATCAGCGATTTGGAGAGGAAGGAGCAAGGACTATTGTCTACAGTACGATCCCCCTCTTCTATTCTTACATTAATTTTTATCGTATGTTCATTTCACTTGAAATTCAAACATAATAATGCTAATATAAATATATGAATAATGAGAACCAATAACACAAACCAAAAATTGAACAAAGTTTAAATTATCATCTATTAAATGCAAAGAACGTTAAAGTCTGTTGGAGTCATTATATAATAGAACGATTTTAAAGTCTGTTAGAATCGTTCCATGGTAGAACGATTCCAACTGACTGTAACATATACTAGCACTTTATTGATAATCGATTTAATTTTGTTTAACAGTTTTGATTTATTTTGTTAGTCAAAAGCCATCGTGAATCAAAATTCATCACGCAAAAAAAAATAATTCTTGCAGCTACAGTGAACTTGAGTAGACATCATAACTTCTATCGTCAGTTCAAGTTCATTTCGAATTATAAAATATTATCCTTTCATCACTTTGCCTATGGAAGTGGGTAGAGAGAGAAACAAAAAAGGGAACAAACAGGGAAGACACAAAATAGTTGCGAGACTTTAGATTTAATGTCACGCTAAGTCCCAAAATTGAGATTAAATCCAGGTTTGGTATTAATTAACTTATAAATTTATTCATTGTAAATAAGAGCACTAACTTTGAAAAATTATTATATACTTACCCATCTGCGCTTGTTGCGTTGGCAGCCCTGTTGAAGCGTTGTAAGATGCTGGCATTACTGATGTTGTAGGCTTATCTACAAAATATAATATAGGGGATTCTACTCAAGAATTTTGTAATGAATCTTAAAATTTTGCTATGTGTTCAAATTGAACATAGTTTAAATGTCATTCCAGAGGCAGTTCATATTAACCAACCTATCCGATTTCGATAAAGTTATGATGATTGCAAGATCTATACACATGGCTTTAAACATCGCAGAAGTATTTTGGGTTCTTGACATTGTCATATCCATTGAAGTTTTTTAATTAATTATAAATTATTGAAAAAAATTTAGTTTAACGTAATTGTGCATCGAAAATATTTTGTGCAAAGTCGGACGAAAAATATCCATAAAGAAATTTCATGAGGGCATCTATGTAGTATTCAGTTTTAGCGTTTTTCAAACCAAATTCGAAACGGGAGACATGAAAAACCCATTCCTCATTCCGTATTTCAAGAAAAAGTATATTTTAGAAATTACGCTGCTGAGTTCTAAAAGGAAACCGTTGACTGCAAATTGTCTGCATGCCTGATTATTTTAAAAATTAATTATATATTAGATAAATTTAAAAATAATTATTGTGTAATTAAAAAAAAATACTGTATACAGTTTCCAACTGATATCAAGAACCTTCTAGCAGGAACTTAGTTTTTTCATAACATAGTTGCTATTTCATCCCAGTATTTTAATTCTTAATTAAAAAAGATAAATTTTTGAGAGAAAATTAAATATTTGGCTTCTCAGTTGAACATTTATTTTCAGACCAAGAAAAGAATGTTGTGCCAAAAGTTGTTTACATTTTTATAAGAATACATAAATTCTCAACTCACAGTGTGATCTTGCTGCAAGTTCATGAGCCGCGTTATATTGTTCTGCAGGGGTCGGAGGCACAGATCCATGTTGTCCAAAATTACCGCCATGTGAATGTGTTGGAGACTCTAATTCACTTAATAATCTTGCTGCTTCATCAGTAGTAAAAGACTCTTTAAAATATGGAGAAGATGGGAACCAGTCGTCTCCTGGCAATGCTGATGTTTCTGTAAAAAAAAACCTGTTAAGTACAAAACTCACCATACCTAATCCAAACGATCTAGATGTGCATCGACGATCTTTATTTGCCAAGTATTAAAGAAAAATTATTATTACATTCTTTAAGAACCATCCCATTACTTTGTCCATTAGCGTTTTACCCCATACATTGTGCAAGAAAGGCATGCCAACTGTCTTAATTGTACTCTAGTCCTTTAGTGTTATATGTTTTGGGGCCTTCCAATTCTAATGTGACATTACATTCAAAAAATTAAAAACTTCAACTTCATCTTTGTATTTAAAATCAAGCTTACATATTCTGCCAACTTCGTGATGGTCATTATACATGATTCCTAGGGATTGTATATATGATTCCTGGATTATGTACTTTTCCGGTCATACATACTCAGACAGAGCTGTCACTAATTGAGTTAAACAATATTAATTTCCTTAAATGAATTGAAATTAATTAATTTACTATAAGAATGTACAAATAATAACTCAAAATTCGAAACTTGTTTTAAAGATCTTAAAGGAAAAAGATTTCGATTTTTTTCTCAATCACTGCAATTTTTTCTTACATTGAAAAGTTATTATATACTGACGTATCTGCTGTGATTTAATTGGCGACGTTGCTGCAAGGTTGTGATATCCTAATTCTGGTAGTGATGTAGGCATAACAGTGAAGTATAAAATTGTAAACAAATTTTGGAATTTTCAAGCCGAAAAGAGTATTTTACAAACCAAAAATACGAGTTTTTAACAATAATGAATTTCTAAACTAAAACAAAAAATTTTTGAAATACTTTTAAGATTTAATTTAACAGAGAAGAATTTTCTATAGACTAAATTAATTTCTTATTATAATATACAAATGATAAGTTAAAATTTGAAACTTGTTTCAAAATCCTTCAAGGACAAAGATTTTCATTTTTTTCTCTATCACTAAAATTTTTTCTTACTTTGAAAAGATATTATATACTCACGTGTCTGTTGTGTATGAATTAGCGACCGTGATAAAAAGTTGTGGTATTCTGGTACTGGTGGTGATGTAGGCATAACTGTAAATATAAAATTGTAAACAAATTTTGCGATTTTCAAGTCAAAAAAAGTATTTAAGAAACGAAAAATATGAGTTTTTAACAAAAATGAACTTCTACTTTGAAACTAAAACTTTTTAAAATGCTTATAAGATTTAATTCCACAGAGACGACTTTTCTATAGACTAAATTAATTTCTTACAAGAATGTACTGTGACGTTGCCGATTTTCTGCAACTCACTAATTCTCTTTTAAATAACTTTTTTTATAATGATAAAGCTCTCGTGTTTACGCCGAGAGTAGAAAATTTCGGCACTTCTATATTTTGTTATGTTTTTAATTTATTATATTTGTTTTACTTATTTTTATTAATTTTCTGATTTTGTTACTCTAGGGTATACGATTTTTTGTTGTTGTTTTTGATTTTAAGAATCTAGAGCAAACGTTAGATCAAGATCCATCGCCGTCTCGGCTTCATCATATCTTCAAGTCCACGACTCCCACATAAACTCCTGGATTTCTGATCGCTAATCGTTCTTACATCCGGAGTAGAATAGTCAGTTCTACTCACAGCGGATAGTGTGGATTAATTTTGTTATCAGCAACCCCTTTTAACATCCGCGGCAGCATTGACTGTACTGTCAATAAAGGATGGGAGGCATCACAAAAATTAAATAGTGGTCATCCGAGATACAAGGCACGTTCCTGCTGAGGGTAGACCGAGGCAGTTACCATGGAATTTTTCAAGCAAATAGGTAACTTCGCCTGCATTTTTTTATCTACATGGATGTTTTGTTGTGAACAGGCATTCCTTGGCTCTAATGCCTCTTGTTTTTTTTTTATTTTTATCGGAAGCATCGAAGAGTCTACTCCGCACCTGCAGTTAGAAGAAAATGGCTCCTCGTTCTCCACCTACATCAGGGTACAGCCGCCCCTGGGAAATGTGAAAGCAGTGATTCTCGCCTCTGCCACAACGGCGGCTGGTAAGAGCTGAAGAAGAGAAGAAAGGACGAACGCATGGACGAATAGGAAGCGGCCCTCATCAGTTAGCTCTCTCGTGATCGTTGCGAATTGGAAAATTAAGTTCCCGCGCGTCAGCCTATCCCTAAATCGTGTGACTTGTGCGTTCCTTTAATACGACCGTCAGCACTAGAATCGCGCTCATTAGGATCTGCAAACTCCCGGCGTCACCACGAATATATATTTTTGTTTTTTTGATTAGCTTATTCGTTAAGTACTCTTTATCTTGTACCTCTTCTTCTGGATTATCGCGTGTTTTGAGTTAAGGTTGAACCTTTTAATTGAAGTGGTGAGGTTTGCGTTTATTGTTTAGCCTGAAACGCTTCGCGTTCAGTGAAGTTTCCCTTTTGCGTTTGGAATATAGATTCCGTTTATCTTTATATTGTCTCACTCACTTACATTTAATTGGTTAGCCTTTGTCGCAGATAAGGACTGGCGCCCAAAAATTTAGGTTAATTTTAGTGCAAGAGTCCCCTTTAAGGAGTTATCTGAAGAAATACCTTTTGTGTGGTTTAATTTATTTAATTAGGGTGCTATGTGCGCTCTTTAGAGACCTTTAAATTTAATTTTTATTTTATTTCAAAAGTAGCGTTACCGTACAAATAATAAGTAAAATTCAAAACTTGTTTCAAAGATCTTCATGGACCACGCATTTCCCTTTTGTAAGAAAATAACATCTGTTCTGTTGCAAAAATAAAAGGAATATGTATATTTGGTGTTTTTAAATGGTGAGAGCCTAAACGAAAATTTTATGACCTACAACTCTTTACTAGTTTAAAATTTTTTTGAAATACTCAGAATTAGTTCTTGCAGGACGATTTCAGTCCCGATTTTGTAATTTCGGTCTGTGTCGCTATCTATCAGAACTAATGCAGATACCCTTTAACTTTTTATCAGAATACGGATTAAAACTTTGTAGCTACGGATATTGTAAACTCTAACAATTTTTATTTATTGAAATAATTTTTTTATCCCGTAAATAATCATCCAATTCAAAACCATATGTTGTCAAATAAAAAATGGTTAAAACAATTTCAGTAAAATACCCTACCAATTATCTTTTTATGAATGGTTGTTTTTTTAAATTAGTACAAAAAAAAGTGTTAATAATAAAATCAATTTGTATGGCTAAAATAGAAAATTTAGGAAAAAGCTACAGAACTTCATCCGAAGAAAAAATAAGTTTTTATTTCTGTTTTAGAACATGTACTTTTTACGTTTTAGACAAAAATTTATATGAAAGATCTTCTAGGGCCAACAGTTTTTTTCTGAATCACATACATTTTTCCTTAGTTTATATAATGTTTAGATACTTACACGAGTACCCTCTTTGCATTGGAAGCCCTGCAAATTCTTTTTCGACTCGTGGTCGTGGAGTATGCATAGCTGTAAAAGACAGTAAAGGTATTTTTATTCACGAATTTTTTTAACGAATTCCAAAAATTTCGATCGGTCAAAACTAAAGACAGCTCATATATAATCCTAAACTCAGGTAATACTAACCAAATTTTGAATTTTCGATAAAATAAAAAATATATTTGGAGAATTTAGACACATTCCTTTGTGTACTTTCAGACAAGACATTAATTTCCTAATTTAAAAATGTTAAAAGCAAATTTTTTGTATGAAATTTTGTATCAAAATTTATATTATTGAAAAAGTCAAACAAAAAAGGGGAATGAAGAAATTTCAAGAACTTGTTCCTTATGCCTTTTTGACTTTTTGGAATTCTGGTCGACTGTGTGGGTGCTCTTAAAGCTTCAGTTTTGTTTTCTGGCATCGAAAATACACAGGATGCACAAGCGACTTTTAAATGTAGGCGTAATAAGCATCTTTTGTACATGCACGGGTTTTCAACAAACAAACAAATAATGTACACAAAAAGTTGCATTGCTGGAGGGCCAAAAAATTTAAAGAAGCCATTGAAACACAAAAATTCCTAGAAAAACTCTAACATCCAGAAGGAGACCAAAATTTTGTCAAAATAAATTTGTTTTTTAAAGAACGGGATCTCTTAATTTATTTTGAAAACGAGATAAGCGAGATAAACGCGTACAGAGTACAACGCTGTTTGTCGAGAACAATTAATTGAGGGCTAAGAAATGAAATTTAGATTTCTTTCTGAATGCTAACAATTTTTCATTATTTAAAAAAATTATAAGATACTAACGTGGATTTCTAGAGCTTGAACCTGGATTTCCACTACTTACGGGCCGCATTCGTATTTTCTGTAATTGTGACTGGTCATTACCTCCAGCTGTAAGATATAAAATTAATTAAAGGCTTTGTAAAATTTGCAATATAATACGTATAACTATGATCATCATATCATTTTAGAATATTTTAAAAGAAATTCAGTTACTTAGTTCTCAGG
This sequence comes from Druon quercuslanigerum, assembly GCA_010014905.2. Taxonomy (NCBI): domain Eukaryota; kingdom Metazoa; phylum Arthropoda; class Insecta; order Hymenoptera; family Cynipidae; genus Druon; species Druon quercuslanigerum. The sequence goes on along the minus strand of JAAAKG020132197.1, from coordinate 4,427 downwards.
AGAATAGAACGAAAGCGTTTACAAACATTTTATATATATATATATATATATATATATATATATATATATAATGGTTAGGCCGAAGGGCCTATGACAAATCCACCGAACCAATTTTTGAAAAATGTCTTGTATTTTCTCTGTACCATATCTCGAAATGATGATCGTTATCATAAAATCTGGACGATTGGTTTCTTTAGTTTCTGTCCAAGTCTGCAGATTTATGATATTAAGATCAACATCGTAAAGGACAATTTTTTATTATTGCTTTTGCGAATCTCCAAATAAGAAGATAAAAAAATGAATTATTGGTCAAAAATTTGCGCCAAAAATCTGCGCATTATGCGACATTCGGCGATGATGTAAGAAGAATAAATAAATATATGTATTATGAGCCATCTCCACTGTAACTTATTTTTGTTATAGGTTCATTAAATAAAAAAGAATAAGCGCAAAATTTGAAAAGGCAACTGTAGATCATTGCCAGCCAAAACTGTGATATTCAACTCTTTAATAATGAAAACAAAAAAGCACTTTGCAAATTTGTCTTTTCAACTAGAATAATTAAAAGTAAATATGAACATACTGAAATTAAATAATTAGAATCCTAGTCACTATTAAAATTTTATACTGAAAAGTTATTTTCCCCCTAGCACCTCAACAGATATTTGCTAGCTACGGTAATGCCTCTAGCGGAGAGACGTCACAAACGAGAGACCTCTTCCATCACTAATGCTTTTTAAGGGGACTGCGCTCCTACCGAAGCATCTGTTTTTAGAAGGAGTCTCTACGGGTTGGGCATGCCGCATCTAGATGTTGATCGACGATCTACATTTGCTAACAATTAAATAATATTATTATGACATTCTTTAAGAAATATCTCATTAAACGAAACTCTCGTTTTTAGTCAAGTGTCGGGGGTTGCCTTCAAGTGGCCTTGGACTGATTTCGGGTATTAACCTTGATATCGCTTCGCTAAAGACTCCTAGGGAGATAGAATCAATTGTCAAGAATGAGAAGTACCGCATATACTGGAACTTTATATTCTCGACAATTGTTTCTATTGCACACTTGAGGCCTGACATAGTTCTCCTTGACTTTGAGAAGTGAACCATGTTCGTTATCGAATTTTCGGCACCAGCTGACAAAACATCGTAGTCAAGGAGAATGAACAGAAAGAGAGGTATAGAGACCTTGTAAGGGAGTTGCGACGATTGTTCCGTTGTGCACGAGACTTTTGCCGGATCGCCGTATTGATTTCGTCACAGACTGTAACCACCTATCTCACGATAGCGAGACATGGTTAAGGTTGAAATTTTACCGCGATTTCGCTGGAATCGGGTGCAAATTCCAGATTAGCACCCGATCCCGGCGGAATCCTGCGCTAGTCCCTATGACAAATATTTTAATTACATATAGTGTCGCACCCGCTCTCGCCCTGCTTCCCAGATAAACTGTGTGAGCCAGAAGTGTTAGTATTTGTAGGGTCTTTCAATTCCAATCTGATGTTGGATTTTTCTAATTCAATATGGCGTACATATAAACAAACAGATCAAATTCATTATGAAATTGCATACTTTTGTCAGTTTTCTCTATTTTTTCGTGTAATGGAAAAGCGAAAGAAAATAAAAATGGTAAATTAATATACAATAAGAATATGTGATTTATAGGTTTAAATTTGATACTCGTTTCAAAGGTATACAAGGACCAACGATTTTGATTTTTTTTCTCAATCCCAGAAATTTTTTCTCACTTTAAAAAATTATTATATACTTACGAATCTGCTGTCCTTGCATTGGTAACTGTGATGAACTTTGTTCGTATCCTGGAACTGCTTTTGGTGTAGGGATAACTGTAAAATATAATATTGGGATTTTTATCCAAGAATTTTTTTATAAGTGCAAAAATTTTCTTTTCGACCAAAAGAAAGATCATGTAAATGCAATCCGAGACATGGTGAAAACATAGATTTTTTGCTCATGCATACATAACAATAACTTCAAGCAGACAATCAATTCACTTCTGAATTGAAAACAGATTATTGAAAACAAGTTTTGTTTCCGAACATTTTATTCTAAAATTTATAGAGCGTAAAAAGTCAAACGATAAAGACTCATGAAGAAATTTAATTAAATTCTCATACCCTATGCTGAATTCTTCATTTGGAATTTGCAAATTTAATGTTTATTTCAAGGCCAGATATTTTTGTATTTTGACGCGCTGATTACGACAATGATAGTAAAAATTTGTGACTCGGCGATTTTTATAGCAAAACCATAAAAAAACCATTCACATTATGGTTTTTTGCGATTATCTCAGCTAATATAAAAAACATTTTGAAAAAAAAGTTATAGAAATCATCGAAATACAGATTTTTTGTCTGAAAAACTTTTTTCTGTGAGTAATACTTTTCGACAATATGAACGATATAAGGATTAAAATCGTATTTTTATTGGTTTCGGTTTGGTAACAACTTACTTCTATCTCAAGTTTAATGGTCCTTTTTTTAGAAAACAGCAAAATATTTTTTTAATTTTGTAAAAATGTAGGAAAATTGATGAAATTAAAGAAACTTAGGATGGAGTTTCAAATAGCGTAAACCGCTAATTTTTTTTATTTTTTTTTCATAAATATAAAAAATCACAGAAAGACAAGACAATATGTAGCGGTGTGACTTAAATGGTACGAAAAGATTTTAACCATCATTTGTGTAATCAGCGACTCACATCAAGAAAAGGGACAGGGTGTGACCTTCCATTATTTCTGGGACCTGTCGCAGGGGTGCCTTTCCGCCCCCAAGGGACGTTGAAATATCGTTGGAATATAATCGTATCTCTATTCGTTTCGACCAAATTTTTACAAATTTGGAAACGTTTTGGAAAATAGAAATGGCAAAGATCAATAGGCAAAATATCGAAAAATTATTACATCATTACCCTGGCAATTGATTATATCTTCCGTTTCCTAAATAAAAAAATAAAAATCTAAAAAAACTCCAAAAAAATCAAAATCTAAAAAACCAAAAAAAAAAAAAAACATACAAAATAGAGGAAAAACATGCTCTTCAAAATTCTCCAACCTTCCCATGGTAAAGAGCGTAAGTAGGTACCAAATCGAAACCAATAGAAATACGATTATATTCCAACGATATTCCAACGTCCCTTGGGGGGTGGAAAGGCAACCCTGCAACAGGTCCCAGAAATAATGGAAGGTCACACCCTGTCCCTTTTCTTGATGTGACACACTGATTACACAAATGATAGTAAAAATATTTTCGTACTAGTTAAGTCACACCGCTACATATTGTCTTGTTTTTCTGTGATTTTTCATATTTATGAAAAAAAATCCAAAAATTAGCGGTTTACGCTATTTGGAAGTCCGTCCTAAGTTTTTTTTGAATTTTATCATTTTTCGTACATTGTTACAAATTTTAAAAATTATTCGGCTCTTTCCTGAAAAAAGACCATCAAACTTAAGACAGAAAAACATGAATTTTTTATTTTGCTGAAATCGGAAAAAAGTTTATCTGATTATTTACATAATTTATCAAATTGTTGATAACTTTAAAACGAATTATTCAATAATTTTTGGAAAAAAACGATAACTGCAAAAATTGGCGATTCGCAACTTGAGAAAGTGCCATAACTGACTTTCAATTGCAGGTGTGAATCATAAACAGCTGAATACAGCAGCAGAAAAAAATTCAATAAAACGCCATAACGGATAGTTACGGACTTTACTAAAAAAATCGGTCTATCTCGAGAGTGTCTCGTATGTTTTCTTTATATTTGAACAAGATATTAAAGTAACAGAAAGTTATATTGTTTAAGAGAGCAATAGTTGAAAAAAGTTTTTATATAATTATAGTTCTTTAAGGTAAAAATATTCAGCTGAAAATTAAAAATAAATTTAATAAAATTTTGCACTGAGCCTGGTCCATGTTCGACCCTAGGTTATTACCGATTACGTATGGGAATATGAGGTGATCTCTGAATATGAGGAGATCTTTGGTGTCACAATATCTACTAGAAATTGTCTGAATTTCGTCTTTAGTTATTCCCAAAATTTTCCATATTAATTTGTTATAATTTAATTGTTATTTTCCATGTTATAAGACACGTGGATTATTTTCTTACCCAGTTATAATCTTGACTGATTTTAAATTTGACGTAAGTATTAAAAATATTTGTTGAAGTAAAATTGGTTCAGCGCTATTCCTTTGTGTACCTTATATTCCGTCTTTTCCCTGTAGGTGCTTTTGATGAAAAGCATTATCTCGTTTTTTATGAAACGTATTGAAAAAAGTGCTTTTCGGGAAAATGAGAAGGGCATAAAGGGGCACAGCGCACAATGTAGTAGTTAGTTAGTGGAAGCTTCTAATGTGTCCCCTAAGGGTTTACATTTTTCATTCACCCTCTTCCTATTCCTTA
>JAAAKG020132196.1:0-14591 GCA_010014905.2 Druon quercuslanigerum | reverse complement strand
TGGTGGAATTATGCGGCGGCGTGATTTGGACGAAACGGGGCCCTCAAGTGGCTAGACCATGTATTTATTGGATCATGGTCTGGTCTCTCACCATATCATGCTGCAAGGCTCTCTTGAGTTATTTGTGTTATAATTTCGTTAAAAATTTAACGATTTTATTAAAAAGACATCCATTTTTTAGCAGTATCAATTGTTTTATTAAAAATTCATCTTTTTGGGTTAAAAGTTTAATTCTTTTCGTGAAAAATTAACCTTTGTTAAAAATTCATTTTTTTGCTGATAAATCAGCTAAAATCTTTTTGAGATATAAACTTTTATGAAAATTAGTCTTTTGGATTTAAAAGTTCAGATTTTTTTGTAGAAATTTTTGAATCTTTCTAGGATAAAGAGCAAGTGTTTTGTTTAAAACTAAACTATTTCCTATAAATTTACATTTTGATTAAAATTGGTATTTTTGTGTGGAAAAGAGAATTTAACTAATTTTGAATGAAAAAGTCCCCCCTTTTTTCAAATTTATCTTTTTAATTTAAAAATTCACCCGTTTTAGTACAATTTTCATTTTTCTGGGACAAAAATACTACTGCTTGGTTGAAAATTTAACAATGTTGTTAAAAAGTCATACTTTTTGGTCAAACATTAAACTATTTAGAAAAAAATGTAATTATTACTTATAATTCTTATTTCTTCGTCGGAAACTGACCTGGAACCTTCTCTTAATGAAAATGTAACTATCTGAAGAATCATAATGTGGTTCAAAAACACAATTTTTGATAGAAGACGATCTTAACCTGTAGATAGATTTAGAGAATTCAAACAAACGGTTCATTATTGATTGAACTTGATAATTTTCAAGGTTGAGGTAATAAGTATAATTGCAATTTCCGAGACAATCCTGAAAAGTGAGGTCCTAGAGGCGAAAGTTGTAAATTTGAACTTGTGAAACCCATGGGGGCTCAAAAATGCAGAGTTCTCAATTCTCCATTCTTAAATTCCTGGAATTAGATAAATGCTTTGAATTTCTTGAATTCTCTGATTTCTTTGAATTTCCTGCATTCCGCAATTGCTTGAATTCTCTTATTTTCTTAAATTCTCTAAATGCCTTGAATTTTCTAAATCCCTAGAATTTGCTAAAGACCTTGAATTTGCTGCATGCCTCTGTGAATTTCTTAAGCTCTCTGATTTCTCTAAATTCCTCGAAGGCGGTGAATTCTTTGAGTTCACGGAATGCCTTAAATTGCTTGAATGCTTTAAATTCTCTGAATAACTTGAATTCTCTGAATTCCTTAAATTCTCTCAATTCTTTGAATTCTCTTCATGCCTCGAGTTCGCGGAATTCCTTAAATTTTTAGAATTTTCTGAATTCCATACATTTCTCGAATTCGCTGAATAATTTAAATTTGCTAAATTCCTTGAAATCCCGAAATGCCTTGAATTTGTTGCATTCCTCACATTCCATGAATCCCTTGAATTCTCTCAATTTCTTGAATTCTCCTAATTCGTTAGATTGTCTAGATTCTTTGGATTCTCCTAATTTCTTGAATTCTTAAAATTCATTGAATTCTTGAAATTCGTTAGATACTCTCAATTCCCGTGACTTCTCTGAATTTTGTAATTTTCTCAATTACATTAATTTTCTGAATTTCTCGAATTAGCTGAATTCCTTGAATTTGCTACATTCACGGAATGTCTTGAATTTTCAGAATGCCATACAGTCTCTGAATTCCTTTAATTTTCTCAATTCTTTAAGTTCCTCGAATTCGCCGAATTTGCTAAGATGCTTGAAATCACGAAATGCCTTAAATTTGTTACATTCCTCGAATTCCTTGAATTTGCTAAGATCCTTGAATAACGAAATGCCTTGAATTTGCTGCATTCCTCGCATTCTATGAATCCCTTGAATGCTCTCAATTTCTTGAATTCTCTCAATTTATTGAATTTCTTGGATTCTCTAAATTCCTGGACTTTCTTAAATTCTCTAAATTCTTTGGATTCTCTCAATTTCTTGGATTCATTTAATTCCTTGAAATCTCTGAATTTCTTGGATTCACGAAATGTCTTTAATTTTCTTAAATCTTTAAATTCTCTTCATTACTTGAATGTTTTGAATTCCTTATATTTTCTCAATTTCATTAATTCTCTAAATTCCTCAAATTCTCTGAATTACTTAAATTCGCTGAATTCCATGAAGTTGATAAATTCCTTGAATTCGCGGAATGCCATAAATTCTATGAATTTTTTTTATTCTCTCATTCCCTGAATTCTTTAAATTTGCTAAATTCCTTGCATTCGATAAATTTCTTGAAATCACGAAATGCCTTGAATATGCTGCATTCCTCGAATTCTATATATCCCTTGAATGCTCTCAATTTCTTGAATTCTCTCAATTTATTGAATTTCTTGGATTCTCTAAATTCCTGGACTTTCTTAAATTCTCTAAATTCTTTGGATTCTCTCAATTTCTTGGATTCATTTAATTCCTTGAAATCTCTGAATTTCTTGGATTCACGAAATGTCTTTAATTTTCTTAAATCTTTAAATTCTCTTCATTACTTGAATGTTTTGAATTCCTTATATTTTCTCAATTTCATTAATTCTCTAAATTCCTCAAATTCTCTGAATTACTTAAATTCGCTGAATTCCATGAAGTTGATAAATTCCTTGAATTCGCGGAATGCCATAAATTCTATGAATTTTTTTTATTCTCTCATTCCCTGAATTCTTTAAATTTGCTAAATTCCTTGCATTCGATAAATTTCTTGAAATCACGAAATGCCTTGAATATGCTGCATTCCTCGAATTCTATATATCGCTTGGATGCTCTCATTTTCTTGAATTCTCTCAATTCTTTGGGTTCTCTGAATCTGTTAATTTTACTGATTCCCTGAATTACTGGAGTTCTCAGAAGTCCTTTAATTCTCTGAATGTCTTGAATGATCTAAATTCCTTGAATTGACGGCATTCCTTGAATTCTTTGAATTTATTGAATTTTACAAAATCCTTGAATTCTCTGACTTTCTTTGAATTCTCTTAGTTCCTTTAATCCTCTAAATTGCCTGAATCCTTTTAAATTTCCTGAATTCTTTTTAATTCCTTGAATTGTCTGATTCTTCTTAATTCTTTGAATATCTTGAATTCCTTGAATTATCCGATTTTTTTTAATTTCCTACATTCCCTGAATTCTCTGAGTTTTTTGAATTCCCTGCATTTCTTGAATCCCTTGAATTTTTTCAATTCCTAGAGTTCTCTTAGTTTAGTGAATTCTCTCATTTCCCTGAATCCTTCGACTTCCTTGAATTCTCTGAATTCTTTGAATTTCGTGAGTCCTCGGAAGTTCTTGCATTCTCCAGGATTAAATTATTTTAACTTTTAAAAATTTATTATACGTATGTATAACGATACCAAAGCAGTGTTCTAATTTTATGTTTAAAACGCCAGAAGTGTGTTTTGACATTATGCATGTCATGCTACATTATGCATGAGGAAATGTTAGTCAAGTTCATTAACACATTTTTAGTCAGATTAGGAAAATAAACACTTAAACCTATTTTCAAATTATTTTGTAAACACGATAACTCTCGAAAAAAATAACTCATCAAGTCGGTCTTTGGCACTTTTTTTTAGGTCAGAAGATATTTTAAATTTTAAAGTTCAAACTGAACTATTTCAATTAAAAATCTTTAGTAGCTAAAAAAATTGGGACATCTAAATTTAAGATTTATCAATTACTTTCAATTTTAAAATAACTTGAAATTTATATACATAATTAAAGGTTTTTATTTAATTTTAATTCGTATTCAAATATTGTTCTGGTGTAAAATATTTAATTTTTAAACAAATGAATTTGAATGTTGGTAATTTGAAAAAAAGAATTTTTTGTAATATTTGTCAACTTTTGTCTGTTTATTTAAAGTGGGCAATTATAAATCAACTAATCAAAACGAAACAATCAGATACAAAATGTTTAAACACAGTAAGTATTGGATCATTACAATTTCTGAGTTTTAAATTTAAATTTGGATCATTACAAATTTAATTGTAGCAGTTTGGAAATTTCCAAAATTTAGATGAAAATGCTGAATATATAAATAAAAAATAAAAGGATCATTAATCTAACAAATTTTGAATTTTTAAAATCCCTCAAATCAATCAAATCCTTAACAATTCCTTAAAAATTTTAAAATCTCTTGAAAATGCCTTAAAGCTATATTTTTAAATATTTTTAAATAATTTTATAATGCTTTGAAATTCCTTGCAGCATTTTACAATACTTAAGCTTAACCCTATAAATTAAAAAAATGTTTAATCATTTTGCGGATATTAGTACTTTAAACAAGCTTGAAAACTTTATTTTAAATATTATAATATTATTAAACATTTTTGTTCATAACTTAAAATAATAATTATTATTAAAAATAAATCTATATAAAAATAGGAAGTAAGAACAATACTTTTTTTAAAAAATAATATCGTATATAAGTAATAACAAAATTAAATTTTTTTAAATTTCAAGTAGCATACACACTGAAAAAAAAGGTATGTTAATTTGCCTGAAATTAACATATTGCGGTGCCTTAAAATATTTGTTATATTTCTAAAGAATTTTGCGGGCTTGACCCAATGGCTTCCTTAAATTAAAATTTTTATAGCGATACCTAAATATTATTAAAAACACATTTTATCTTTGTATATACTTCTCTGATATTTATTTAAAGAAAACAGGCGTCTTCCTGAATCTGACAAAAAAGAGAAAACAAACTAATTATTAAATTTTGGACGTATGAACAAAATTAAACCTTTTAACAAAATTTTAAACTACTTTTGAGTTAACTTGATCGATAGTTTTGATGTCTATTTTCACAGATTGTGGAATGAAATCTACACCTATCGAGAGTAGCTGCCTCTGACGATAATACAGATTCCTTTTAATTAAATTTTTCATATTGAGGTTAGAATTTAAAGCAAAGCTTCTATGTACAGAAAAATAAATCAAACACTATATTTCTGATAACAGAATATATTTTTTCTTACAGGTAATGCAAAAATGAAAAAATTATAAAGTGTAGCGTATAAACATAAGAATATTTAAAAAAGATTAACAATAATGAAATACATATAAATGCAACTGTATAATTATTAAAATTTAAGTTTTGAAAGCAATGGATAAAAAAAAGAATCTTGTAGGTATTTCAGAATCAAAGTAAACGTTACACTATTAATTCAAATGGGTCATTCGGAAGATTGAGGCCATAACTGTCATTTATATTTTCGAGCCAATCCTGACAGGCGAGGTCGTCGAGGGGAAAGTAGGAAATATAAATTTATAAAAATAAAGCGTATAAGACATGTCTCCACTCTTGGTGCTGCCCTCTAAGCTGAGCTTGAGAAATCGCCGACCCGATATGCCAGTTTAGATTCCTTGTATCTGCATTTTATCAATTAGGTTAACGCTGACATTTATTGTCTGAAAGTTGGAAATATTTTGGATTATTCATTACCAGTATTTTGAACTATAATTTCAAAGTATGATCAAACGCTGATAATCTTACTAACGCAGTGAAGCGGGTCACAACAGCCCCTTGCGGGACAGATGTCATTATCCCATCCAACTCCGGAAGGCGAGCACTGTATATGGCCGCCATAAGTCTGTGGACATCTAATGAGAATAACCACGCAGAGAAGAGAAAAGAACACGACACTTCTAAGACACATTTTAGTTCAAAATTGACTACCCCCTTGTACTTCCGTCACGGCTTATATACCGAACCCCCCTACCCATGTTTATGCGCATATGGGAGAACGCGTCGAGTGAGGTTGGTAGTGGGGAGTGGGGGCAAAAGAGCAAGCGTCTCGTCTCTCACCATCTCATGCTGCAAGGCTCTTGAGTTTTAGGAAATTCAGCTGTTTTATTAAAATATCATCTGCTTGGGTTAAAACTTTAAATATTTTCGTGGAATATAACCTTTTGTTGAAAATTCATATTTTTTACTGACAAACCAGCTGAAATCTTTTTTGATAAAAACTTTTCTGGAAATTAGTTTTTTGGATTTAAAGTTTCAGCACCTTAAGTAGAAATTCTGCATCTTTTTTGGATAAAGGAGCAACTTTTTTGTTGAAAATTCAACCATTTTCTATAAAATTCGCTGAATTCCTTTTATTCGCTAAATTCTTTGAAATCACGAAATGCCTTGAATTGGCTGCATTCCTCGAATTCTATGAATCCCTTGAATTCTCTCAATTTCTTGAATTCTCTCAATTCTTTGAATTCTCTGAATCTCCTGGATACTCTTAATTTTGCGGATTCCCTAAATTTCTGGAGTTCTCGGAACCCCTTGAAGTCTGCAGAATTGAATCGTTAAAAATTTTTAAAATTTATTTTTCGTAGATATAAAGAGACTAGAGCAGTGTTCTAATTTTAGGTTCAAACTACCAGAAGTATGTTTTGACATTATGTATGTCATGTTACATTATGCATGAGCAAATGTTAGTCAAGTTCATTAACACATTTTTAGTCAGATTACGAAAATAAAAACTTGAAACTATTTTCAAATTCTTTTGTAACTGAATTGAATAAATTTTGAGAATAATTAAAAAAATATCATATAAATAAAATAATTAATTGCCAAACATTTTAAAAAATTTGAATGAAATATGAATATGAAATATGAATGAAAATTAAAATCTTTTCAAGTATACGAGCTGTAAATATTAATTTGTCAATGATTTCTCAAAGCTTGAGTACTAAACATTGAATAATGAATTATGTTACAAGAAGAATTTTTTGTCATATTTGTCAGCTCATGTCTGTTTTAAATTTTGATCATTACAATTTGAATTTTAGATTTGGAAATTTCAAATGAAAATGCTTAATATTTAAATACAAAATTAAAGGATCATTAATCAAAACATTTTTAATTTTAAAACTCCTTTGAATCAATCAAAGCCTTAAGAATTGCTTAAGAAATAGTTAATCTCTTAAAAATGCCTTAAAGCTATATTTAAAAATAATTTAAAAAGATTTTTAAATAATTTTGTAACGCTCTGAAATTCCTTGCAGTATTTTACAATATTTAAGCTTAACCCTATAAACTTAAAAAATGTTTACTTATTTTGAGGATATTAGTAATTTAAACAATCTCGAAATACTTGATTTTAAATATTACAATATTATTAAACATTTTGTTCATAACTTAAGATTAAATAATTATTATTAATTAAAATAAATCTATAAAAAAATAGGCAGTATAAAAAATAGGAATGTTTAATACGGTGATATTGTAAAACTTGTAAATAGGCTAATAGAACAAGTCATCACACTCATAAAAAAATCTACGAAAAACATGATAAGATGACTCAGCGATCTAACAGTTTTTTGTAAAACAAAATTAAAAAAAAAATAAAATCGTATTTTCCATATCCGTATTAGTATCTATATAATAGGTATAATTTTATGATAAATAACAAAATTCACTTTTTGTAAATTTCAATTAGAAATTAATTTAAAATAATTTCTTTGATAGTGCAAAGATACGTATTTTTCTCAAAATTGCCTGAAATTGACATATTGCGATGCCTTAAAATGTTTTTTATATTTCTAAAGAATTTAGCAGGCTTTACTCAATGGCTTGCTTGAATTAAAATTTTCATATCGATACCTAAATATTATCAAAAACACATTTTAACTTTTTTTAGGCATCTGTGATATTTATAAAAAACAGGCGCCTTCCTTAATCTGTAAATAAAAAGAAAACAAAATTAAAATTAAATTGTGGAAGTATTAGTGAAAAAAATTCAATGTATGTAATGTAAATATTTTTCACGTTTCTGTGATAAGGCAATTTTTATATTTACTTAGCATCGATTTAATTTAACTTTTTCTCGTCTTTTAACAAATTTTTAAACTAAATTAAATCAATTTTAAAATTATTTTTTTCTCATATAACATGTTATATATATATTTTCTTACAGGTGATCAAATAAAAATGAAAAAATTATAAAGTGTAGCGTATAAACATAAGAATATTTAAACGTTGCACTATTAATTCAAATGGGTAATTCGGAAGGTTGAGGCCATAACTGTGACTTTAATTTCCAAGCCAATCCTGAAACTCGAACTCGTCGAGGGGAAAGAAGAAATATAAATTTTGTAAAATAAAGCACCACATTACTTCCCGAATTACAAAAAACTGAAAAAACTGGATATAATGCCTTGCGCCTGCGCATAATACATTCCTCCACATCTGCATTTCATCAATTGACTACCTCCTCTGCTTCAGTCGCGGCTTATGTACCGAATCCCCCTTCCCATGTTCATGCGCATAAGGGAGAACGCGTCGAGTGAGGATGGAAGTGGGGAGTGGAGGAAAGGAGCAGGCGTCTGGTCTCTCACCATCTCATGCTGCAAGGCTCTCTTGAGTTATAAATGTTATCATTTCGTTAAAAATTTAACGATTTTATTAAAAAGACATCCTTTTTTAGCAAATTCAACTGCTTCGTTCAAAATTTATATTTTTTGCTTGTTTTAGTAGAAATATTGCATCTTTCTTGGATAAAAATACTACTGCTTGGTTGAAAATTAACCTTTTTTTTTAAAAAAATTTACTTTTCGTTTAAAATTTGTATTTCTGTGTGAATAAGTCAATTCAAATAATTTTGGATAAAAATGTAAACCTTTTTTTTTCAAATTTGTCTTTTTGATTTCAAAATTCAACCGTTTTAGTACAGCTTTCATTTTTCTTGGACAAAAATACTACTGCTTAAGTGAAAAATGTACAATTTTGTTAAAATGTCATACTTTTTGGCCAAACATTCAACTATTAAAATTTGTTTAATTTATCTGGTCTTAAAGAAATTTTATCTATCTTGAATGAAAATTTGACTGTTTAGTTAAAAATTAAACAATTTTATTTGAAACTCATACTTTTGGTTAATAATTCGGCTGTTTTGTTGAAAATTGAACTATATCGTAGAATTTTTTTTTCTTCTAATTTAATATTTTTGTATTGGAAAGAAAATTGAAATCTTTTGTTGATGAAAATTAAAATATTTTTTCCTTTTGAAAAATTTCTTTTGTTTAAATTAAAAATAATTTCTTTAAAAAAATTGCTCTCTGTCATAGATAAAAATGAAATTGGTTTCTTGAAAATTCAACTATTTTATATTAAATTTACTTTTTGTTTACAATTTGAATTTTTTTGCGTGAAAAAGTCAATTTAAATATTTTTGGATGAAAATGTAAACCTTTTTTTTTAAATTTAACTTTTTAATTTAAGAAGTCACCCTTATTAGTACAATTTTAATTTTTTTGACAAAAATACTACTGCTTGGGTGAAAATTTTACAATTTTGTTAAAGTCATACTTTTTGGCCAAACATTCAACTATTAAAATTTTTTTAAATTCATCTGTTTATGTAAAAATTCAACAATTTTGTTGGAAACTCATACTTTTGATTATTAATTCTACTGTTTTAATTAAAATTTAACTAGATCGTAGAATTTTTTTTCTTCTAATTTAATATTTTTGTATTAGAAAGAGAATTGAAATCTTTTGGGGATGAAAATTAAAAAATTTTTTATTTTGAAAAATTGCTTTTCTTTAAATTAAAAATAATTTCATAAAGAGAAATTCCTTCTGTCTTAGATAAATATTCAATTGGTTTGTTGGAAATTAAAATCTGTTTTAAAAAAAGTCATACTTTTGTTTGAAAATTGTACTATTTTTTTGAAAATTCAACAGTTTCGTAGAAAATTGACTGTTTGTTTAAAATTTATGTTTTGGCGTTGAAAAATGAACTGAAATCTTTTTTGCATGAAAGTTAAATTTTTTTTAATTACTTGCTTTTTATTAAAAATTCCTCTGTTTTGGTAAAAATTTCTCTCGAGAATTCAACTACTTTGTTAAAAATACATCCTTTTATTAAAATTCGTATTATCGAATTAAAAATTACTTTTTAAATTTATTTTTTGTTAAAAAGTTCATTTTTTTTCTTGAAAAGTAAACTAAAATGATTTTTGGATGAAAATTAAACAATTTTTTTGACATTTTTGTTTTAATAAAAATTTATATATTTTAAAGTAATTACCTAAATCTTGTATAAAAATGCAACTATTTTATATAGAATTCAACAATTTTATTAAAAATTTATTTATTTATGTTTAAAAAAATCGTCTTTTTGAACATATTTATTTTTATCGTGAAACGTCAACTGAAATTTTGTTAGCAGAATATTCAACTATTATATTGACAATTTATTGAATGGTAATAATCAAATTTAATGAAAAATAAGAAACAAATATTAAATTAACCATCAAGAAAGAGATTTGTACTGAAGTAGATACGTGATGAGAATTTGTTCGTTTAAAGCCGAAGGAGCTTTAACAAAAGAGAATTCACAATATCCAAATAACAGTTGTCGAAGGGACAGGGTATGACACAATTCCCCCTGTCCTTTTCCAGATCAAAAAATTACAACTTTTAATAAAAATTTTGATTTGTCTGAATTCTCATTGTATTTAGAAATTTTTTGTATTATTTTGGATTTTTCTATTTTTAATGAATTTTAATTCCTTAATTATTCAAAATAAAAACTTTTGTTCGTCTATTATTTAAAAGATCAGAAATTCTTCTTCTATGAAGAAGAAAATAATTTTACAAGAGTATGAAAATTGTTTGGTTTACAGAAAAAAAGTTTGGCTGACAAAACAAAAGGGAAATTAACACCATGTTTTTTTTCTTCTACATACACTTTTATTGTTGTCTTTCTTAGAACCAGAGATTAGCCCTAGTGTACCCGAAGGATTTTTCATATTTGAATTCGCCACATCTCGGCCGTAAAAAATCGTATGGAAAAAATAGGGGCAGCATTTTGAAGGTAAAGAGTAGTTCTTTACGATGACATAGTCAGTTTTGAATCAAAAAATTTTCTCGCAATGTTATGGGGCCTCGAATACAAAAGTCTTCGGGTACACTAGGTCTGGTCTCTGGTTACGGACCTTTGTCAAATTTTGTCAGTCTGTGTAATCCATAAAACACACATCGCGCTGAATTCAAGTGATAAGGAAAAATGTTCTACTTTAGGTTTTAAACGCCAGATTGTATCATTTGACATTATGCATCGTGTTTGTCAACAGCTCTGAGTCAAGTTCATTAACACATTTTTAGTGAGACTAGGAAAATAAATACTTAAACCCATTTTGAAATATTTTTGATAAAAAATTATGATAAATTATTAATAAATAATATTTTAATAAAATGTTTAATAATTATAATTTTAATAATATCACACAAATAAAGTAAATAATTGCTGTAATGAAAAAAATTAAGAACTAATTCTATTATTAATCATAACATTAAAATTATACTATCAAAAGTCAAAATATTTGTGTAGAGTTTTGTGGATTACTTTTGCGTCCTAATCAAAAGAATAAAAACGATTTATGGCGCAGTTTGATAGAAATTAACATATTGAAATTTTGTTCAAGAAAATCGTCTTATTTCATTTTTTTTTTCAAATATTTATTTAAAATACCCAGTTTCAGAACGCGCAGTTGTAGTGATAAAAACATTTTAAGATGATCAACTATGAATATTAATGAATTATACATTTTCTAAAGTTTAAAAACCTGGAGGTTTAAACCTAAAAACAGAACACTTTCTTATCGCCTGAATTTAGGGTAATGTGTGCTTCTTGAGATACAAATTGTTAGCATAGTGGACAATCGACAAAAATAAAAATACAAAAAAAATATATTTAAAGGAATAAAACTAAATCAAAAAAAAGTAGAAATTGCGAGTTTCTTAGGCCATATTTTTTTTTTAAGAAGGACAATTTTAAATATATTTACCAACATCTCAATGGATTTGAAACCCAAAATAAATTACAACACTTTTTATTTATTAGAGCAATTTCAAATGTGTTATTTTTTTGGTCAAAATTCCATAATATTCGCAATTTTTACAAAACATTTAATATGTTCTTTGGAAATGCAGAAAAAATCCATTTTTTAGTTCCTTTAGAAATAAAATGTATTCAACATCAGGAAATTATTTTACAATTTAAATTTTAGTTTTTAAAATGTTGACGATCAGATAAAGTCTTTGATTGTCATCAAATTTGAAAATATCATCAGGATAATTGCCTAAACTTTTACTAATCTTAAATGAATTTTTTTAATTCAATTAGTACACTTTTACTAGTAATTTCTAAATAATAATAATAAAATAATTAAATAGACATTCGCGAGTATATAATATTTTTTATTTGGATTTAGAGAACAACAAAATAGATATAAGAAAACGCAACAGTTTGTAAATGTTTGTTACGTATTATAACATGGACATAAATCAATATTTTGTAAAGAAAATTTAAAAAATCTCTAAATAAATTAACACAGGTAAAGAAAACGTTACATTATTAACTTAACTTGATAATTCGGAAGTCTGAGGCCATCAATGTGATTTAAAATTCTGAGGCAATCCTGATGAGAGAATTTCATCGAGGCGAGAATTGGAAATTCGAATTATTTTCAACAAAAGCCATGATTGTAAAAAATCATAGGCAGTTCAGCTTTCTTCTTAGTAAGGTTTTATAGTACAATAATCGTCAGCTGGAAGTAAAAAATATGTTTTATTATTCAATGCCAGTATTTTGAACAATTATTTCAAGCTACAATGAAACAGTGATGATCTTACATTTGCAATGAAATGGCCAACAGCACCCGTGATTATCACATTTCGAACCTTCAAAACCACCAATGCAAAATGTCTGCTCGTAACCAGTCAGGAAAGCGATACATAAAAAAACAGAGAAAACGACACTTGCAGGACTCATTCTAATCAAAAACTGACTAATTTTTCAGATACTGTAGCGTCTTTTATAACGGCTCTCCTTATAATAATGCTACTTTTGGACGGACACTGGTTAGCAGAATGGGTGAACATGAACAACTCAAAACTGAAGAAAAAACATGATGACATGAAAGGAATTATAATCCCTTGGCCGAGTTTGCACGCTATTGAGCATTGTCGCGGACCATCTTCTTGCATGTGGCTTCTGGTCGTAGGCAAACAGTCTGGCAATAAAACGGTGGGAAACAGATTGGGGTCAAGCGTGCCGATGACTAACATTTTACAATATAAGATTAAGAGATTTTATTATTTTACTAGAATCTCAGAAGCGCTCTTCGCGTTCAACCAACTAATTTACTTGGTTTGATTCTTGGCTAAATCCTTTAAAAATTGACCTTATTCGTAGAAAAAATACCAAAGTCTTAATTTTTTCATCGAAATTATTTAAATAATTAAGAGTTGTTGTAAATGTACGAAGCAACATAGAAAAGCCTCATTGGAAAGGTATTCTCAGTTTACTTAGTGAAACATTTAATCAGCAGGAACAAGGACAAACTCCTAATTTTTTATTCGAAATAGTTTAAAAAATTAATATTCTTTTAAATTTTCAAACTATCCTAGAAAAGAAATATTCGAAAAGATATTCTTGGCTAACTCTGTTAAAAATTGAGCTTATTCGTAGAAAAAGTACCAAAGTCTTAATTTTTTATCAAAATTATTTAAATAATTAACAGTTATTGTAAATATACAAAGCAACATAGAAAAAACTCATTGGAAAGGCATTCTCAATTTATTCCGTAAAAACATTTAATCGTAGGGGAAAGGGCAAACTCATAATTTTTTAATCGAAATAGTTTAAAAAATTAATATACTTATAAATTTTCAAACTATCCTAAAAAAAAAATTTCTGAAAGATATTCTTGGTTAAATCTGTAGAAAATTGAGCTTATTCGTAAAAAATTACCAAACTCTTAATTCTTTAATCTAAATTGTTTAAATAATTAATAATTGTTGTAAATTTACAAAGCAACATAGAAAAGACTCATTGAAAAGGTATTCTTATTATACTCCGTAAAAACATTTAATCTCGGGAAAAAGGGCAAACTCTTAATTTTTTCATCGAAATTATTTAAATAATTACTATTCTTTTAAATTTGCAAAGCAACATATAAAAAAAATTATTGGAAAGATAATCTTGGCTAAATCCGTAAAAATTGAGCTTATTTGTAGAAAAAATACCAATTTCTTAATTTTTTAATCGAAATTATTTGAATAATGCATAGTCGTTGTAAATTTGCAATAAAAACACAGGGCAAACTCTAAATTTTTATTCTAAATAGTTTAAATAATGATTTTTTTTTAATTTTTAAACTATTCTAGAAAACAAATATTCGGAAATATATTATTGGTTAAATCTGTTAAAAATTAAGCTTATTTGTAGGAAAAATACCAAAGTCTTAATTTTTTAATCGAAATTCTTTAAATAATTACTAGTTGCTGTAAATGAACAATACAGCATAGAAAATATTCATTGAAAAGTCATTCTCAGTTCACTTTATAAAAACATTTAATCGTAGAAAAACGCAAACTCTTAATTTTTTAATCGAAATGGTTTAAATAATGAATATTCTTTTAAATTTTTAAACTATCCTAGAAAACAAATATTCGGGAAGATATTCTTGGTCAAATCTGTTAAAAACTGAGCTTATTCGTAGAAAAAATACCAAAGTCTTAATTTTTTTTTCGA
>JAAAKG020132195.1:0-14594 GCA_010014905.2 Druon quercuslanigerum | reverse complement strand
ACCGGCTCAGGGATCGAACCCCGGACCTCTGAGGTGAAGTCCGAGCGTCTAACCACTGAGCCACCGAGGCTCTTAAAGAATGACTTCTATTCTGAATATTATTTAATACAATTGAGCAAAAAATTGGAAAAATATATAATTTTTCAAATAAAATTATGAATCTTCAACAGGAACAGTGGAATTATAAATGAAACAGAATAGTTTTTAAATAAAAATTGTAAATATTTAACTGAAATACTTAATATTTTAACCAAAAAGATTTATTTCCAAACAAAAAAAATTAATTTTCCCCCAAAAAGACAATTTTCCAACAAAATACATGAATTTTAAACAAATGATTAAATTTTTAATCAAAAGAGACAAATTTTCAACCAAGTAGTTGAATTTTGATTTAGAAAAAAATCAGTTTTCAACAGAAAATGGAATAGTTACATTTTTAGTAAAACGAATTAATTTTCACCTTAGCTGACATATTTTTAAATAAAAACATAAATGTTCAACTGGAATAGTTGAATTTAAAAAGAAAAGAGTTTTCATCTAAAACAATAAATGCTTAAATAAAATAGTTGAACTTTAAAACAAAATAATTTTTACTAAAAAAGGTAAATTGTTAATCAAAACTTAAATAATTAGGTTTTAAGTTGAGAAAATCAATGTTCACACACAAAATACGCATTTTCAACTAAAAAAGATCATTTTTAAACAAAAAATTGAATAATTAACTTTACGGTCAAAAATGAATGTTCTTAAAAAAAATGAATTCTCAACTAAAATGATTAAATATTCAACTGGAATCCTATTTACATTTTTAGTTTGAGCAAAAAATTATTTTCAATAAAAAAAGAAACATATTTTCAATAAAATAGTTAAATTTTGGGTAAAAAAATTCGTTTTCATCTAAAGAAAAAAACATTTTTTCAACCAATAAGATTAATTTTGTACCAAAAAAACAAATTTTCCACAAATTACATGAACTTTCAAAAAAATATCAATTTTTAACCAAATATCTGAATTTTCTTTAAAAAATACGAAATTTCAAACAAAAATAGAATAGTTGAATTTTACGTAAAAAATATCATTCTCAAACAAACAAATCGGATTTTCATCAAAATAGTTAAATTTTCGGTAAAAAAATTTATTTTTATCCAAAGAAAAAGCAAGTTTTCAATCAAACAGCTCATTGTTTAAACAAAGAAAAGACAATTTTTTAATTAAAATGATGAATCTTCTATAAAAAATATTAATTTTCAATAAAAGAGATTATTTGTTAATCAAGTAAATTTATTTATAACCTGAAATATGGATTTTCAACTAAAATGTTGAAAATTTAACTGAAATTATTAAATTTTCTACCAAAAGCAGAATTTTTAAACAATGAGATCAACGACCAGAGAAAAAATTTATTTCCTAACAAAAAGTCGATTTTCTACCAAAAATTTCGTTTTTTTAAACAAAACAAATGAATTTTCAATTAAACAAATAAATTTTCAATATAAATGGCATATTTACTTCCAAAATGTTAAACTTTGAACTAGAAAAGGTCAATTTTCCACACAAAATGAAACAGTTAAATTTTCCATTCAAAAAATTAACTATCAACCAAACTGATAAATTTTTAACTCAAAACAATGAATCTTCAGCTTAATTGGTTGAATTTTATACATACAGAAAAGATAAATTTTCAACCAAATAGTGAAATTTTAATCCAAAAAATATGAAATTTCAATAAAAATAGAATAGTTCAATTTTCTGTTAAAAATTTAATTTTTAACCAAAAAAAAAAGAAAAGATTTTCAGAAAAAAAATTAATTTTCTACTGGAATAGTGCAATTTTTAGTTTAAAATTGTATTCTCCACAAAGTAATTACATTTTTTTTAAAGAGATGAATTTTCAATTAAAATAGTGAAATCTTTCAACAAAAAAATTAATTTTTAACAAAAGAAAGCTAGAAAATAATACTCCTACTTTAGAAACTACTTGAAGCACTTTCTTTTTCTAAAATTTGGAACTTTTAAATTGTGACGAATTTTTACTTTGAACAGGGATTTTTTAAACTCCTTTGTTCTAAATCCCATTTTTAATTCTTTAACAAAATTCCCGTTCCATGCCAAAAATTCTCTGTTCCAAGTGCAATTATTATTTTTTAAATTAAAATCCCAGTCCTAAAATAAAAACGATATTTATTTTCACCTATGCTCCCTGCAACTGTAGATAAAGTACAAGTCACTTTTCTAAATTGACCAAGATTATTAAAATAACGAAAACTTAAACTTTGCTACGATCAGAAGTAAATTTCCGGATTTTAATTAAATTTTCAGTATTAAGGAATCTCTTTTGACATTTTTTTTATCGCAGTCACATAATTTCGATATTATGGAGAACATACAATAGAAGCACATTCAAGCTTCGATCGGAACAATTCACTGAATAAAATTTGATTCGGTTTGGTAGACTTGAAATTCTTGCAAGTACGCAGGATAAAACCAAGGATTTTATTGAAACTACTTTTATTGGAAATAGTTTGAAATCTTTATTAAATGTTTCTAAAATCTTTAATTTGTTTGTATAATATTTTTAATCTTGAAAATCTTTTGATTTCTTAAAATCGGATGTACACAAAAAAGTCGAATTTTCAACTCCTTACATTAAATAAACAATTTAAAAACAAATCCAAGTTCCAATTTGTTCAAGGATAAAATTTAAACTTATGAGCCATCAAAAACGAAAAATAGGAACTGAGAAGAATGAGGCATTTAATTAATAATTGATAATTCAAAGAATAATTAACAATTCAAAGAATTAATAATTCAAAGAATAATTAACCATTCAAATAATTAATAATTCAAAGAAAATAATAGTTTATTGGTTCATGCTTTAGATATCCGATTTTTAAATACCTGAAGAACACCGAAAACGGTCGCGAACAAAGTGATGGAGGCCACACAAATAAAAACACCGAGCGAGAGGAGTGTAGTTGCAGATTCGTGCAACGGCTCCCCTTCAAAATTACTGCTGCTTTCATACTGTGCTGCCATTTCGGAATCCAGCGAATCTATCGAGGACAATTCCGTTCCCGGCACTCTCCTTTTGCCAGCCGGCGAGCTGTTCCTGCAGCCACCTAGAATCAAAAAAATAAACACAACACGCGTAAAATAAAAATTAAATATTAAACACAAATTAAATTGATAAACTCTAGCAACTTAATAGAGACAGTTAATTTTGAGATTACATTTTTATTCTTTCGAGCATTTCCCCACCTGTTTTAATTCAGCCGCGAGTGACCTGCCACCATGCGGTGGCGTGGGTGAACTAACAATTACAAATTTAAATTTAATCGGTTTATAAAGATAAAACCATGTCTTCAGCTTAAAACAGTGTCAGGGTGACCGTTTTAATTGAGAAATAAAATGCTCTCTTTTTTCCGGTTCGAAAAAATTGTTCACGTTCATTGGAATTGAAGAATTTGAGTATTTGAAGCTTACTTTTTTTTCGCTTGAAGTAATTAAAACAAAAAAATACCACAAAACGCGTAATATAAAAATTAAATATTATATACAAATCAAATTGATAAACTGTATCAACTTAATACAGAAAGTTAATCTTGAGATTACATTTTTATTATTTCAAGCATTTCCCCACTTGTTTAAATTCAGCCGCGAGTGACCTGCCCACAAGCGGTGGCGTGGGTGAACTAACAATTACAAATTTAAATTTAATTGGTTTCCAAAGATAACACCATTTCTTCAGTTTAAAACAGTGTCAGAGTAACCGTTTTAATCGAGAAATAAAATGCTCTCTTTTTTCTCGGTTCAAAAAAATGTTTCACGATCATTGGAATTGAAGAATTTGAATATTTGAAGCTTACTATTTTTTCGTTTGAAGTAATCAAAACTAAACAGAAAATTATAAAGCACTTAAAGTGTGTATCTTTTGAATTTTAAGCTTTTTCATTCTAAGCTTAAAAATGTTAGATTAAAAAAAAAATTATTCAAAAGCTCAATAATTTACGCGTATAAAATGGAAGATTTTTACAGTTTTTCAGTAGACCAATTAAAATGAAAATGCCATTAAACGGCAAAAATTCAAACTTTTATTAACTGAACAGTTCAAAGCTTACTGGTTACAAAATATGAATCCACGCTATAATTTTCAATGCTCTAAATTAAAAATAAACATTTCCATCTAATCGCATTATTAAGAAACTTAAAAATATAAAACCCGCCTCTTTCAATTGATTACTAAATTGAAAATAAAGTTTCCATCTTAAAGTTAAAGACAATAATTTTGCCCCAGTAAACTCTATAGAATTGTTAGAAAGAAAAAATTGGCATCTTCCGAATTAGAAAAATTTGAAAAAAAATTTCCTCACTTCGAACTCGAGAAAAAACGTAAAAATAAACAAATGTGCGACTTCCAATTCATAAAATACAAAAACACAAAATTACCTTTCACTAAACTCAATAAAAATGTTTTTTTTAATGACCTCTTCCGATTTAGAAAAAAATCAATAACCAAAATTTCCTTGCTTACAACTCTATACAATTTAAAAGCTAACTGAATTACCCGCCGCCAATTCAGAAAAAAATTGAAAACTAAAATTTGCTCTCTTCCAGCTGAATAAAAATGTTAAAAATTAAAAAATTTCCTCTCACAATTTAGAAAAATAAATCAATGTAACAAATTCTTTCCTTGAACTCAATAAATATTTTTTAAAATGATATCTTCCAATTCAAAAGAAAAATATTTATCGCCTCTTTAAAAAATTAAATTTGCAAATAAAATTATAAATATCTAACTAAAATACTTGAATTTACAACTAAATATATTCATTTTGCAAACAATAAGATTAATTCTTAAACAAAAAGATTAATTTTCCATCTAAAAAGATGATTTTTCAACAAAATAAATTAATTTTCATCGAAACAGTTGAAATTAAACCAAAAAACCATTTCTGAACAAAATAGTTGAAATTCGAACTAGAAAAGATCAATTTTCAACTAAAATAGTGTATTTTTAACTAGAATAGTTAAATTTTCGACCGAAAAGATTGATTTTGATCAAAAAGGCGAATTTTCACAAAAAAAGATAAATTTTTTATAAAAAAATTAATAGTCAAATTTTCTGTTAAAAAATTAATGATCAACCAAAAAGATGAACTTTTGAATAAAATGATGGAATATTCAACAGGAATACTTAAATATTTAGTTTAAAAAATTAATTTTTAACGAAAGAGTTCAACTTTGAACTGAATAATTACATTTTCATTTTAAAAAAGATGAATTCTGAACTAAAAATGAATTAGTTGATATTTCAACAACAAAAATTAGTTTTTAATAAAAAGCAGTTGAATTTAAACAAAACAAAAAAGACAGATTTCTCAGGCAAGAGAGAGAGAAAATGGTCAACAACGGTTGCATTTTCAAGCAAAAAGATGAATTTTTAATCGAAAACATTAATTTTCTACTAAACAAAACGAATTCTCCACAAAATAAATAAATTTCAACAAAATACTTGCATTTTTAGTTTAAAAATTTTATTTTAAACAAACCAATGAGTAATTTTTTTATTCAATTTTAAATTGCATTTTTGAAGAAATTAAACATTCTCTTGACTAAATTTTTAACTAAAATGAGAAATATTGAACTTCAATACTCGATATTTTAACCACGAAGACAAATTTTTAAACAACTAACTAAGATTAATATTATAGCAAAAAATACAATTTAAAAACAAATATGAATTTTTAAACGAAATAGTAGAATTTTCGATTAAATGAGACAAATTTTCAACCTAATAGATGAATTTTGAACTCAAATAGTTGAATTATAAAATTAAAAACATCAGTTTTCAACAAAAACAAAAAATCTTTAATTGAAACAGTTGAATTTTGAAACTATAAAAATTAATTTGTACTAAAAAAAGATAATTTGTCAACCAAAACATAAATAATTACATTTTTAAAAAAAATTAAATTTTAAGTTAAAAAAATTAAATCAAACGAAATAATTGTACTTTAGACCAAAAGTTTTAATTTTCAACGAAAAAGATTAATTGATATAAAAAAAAAAAGTGTTTTCAACTGAAAAATATCATTTTTGAACTAAAAATTGAATGTTCAACAAATAAATATGTTTTTAATCAATAGTATGGAATATTTAACTGCTATAATAGTTTTCATTGAAAGAAAAAAAACTTTTCTATAAAAAAACTTATTTTTTCAACCCAAGAAATGAATTTTTAATTAGAATTGTGAATTCAAAAAAAAATTAATAATCTTTAACAAAAGCGTTAAACTTTTGACCAAATGATTTTATTTCCAACCTAAA
This sequence comes from Druon quercuslanigerum, assembly GCA_010014905.2. Classification (NCBI taxonomy): domain Eukaryota; kingdom Metazoa; phylum Arthropoda; class Insecta; order Hymenoptera; family Cynipidae; genus Druon; species Druon quercuslanigerum. Next base: position 8,267 of record JAAAKG020132195.1, on the reverse strand, counting down.
AGATGGATTTTTAACTAAAATTATAAATATTTGGCTGGAATACCTTAATTTTTAACGGACAAGAATATTTTTTAGACAGAAGATTAACTTTCAACGAAAAAGATAAATCTTTGATAATAATACTATAGTTCAATTTCAAAAAGAAATATCAATTCTCAACTGAGGTGATGAATATTTAAATTAAATAATTTAATTTTTGACCAATAAGATGAATTTCCAACCAAAATTTGAATAATTAAATTTTTATTTAAAAAATGAATTTTCAACCAAAGAGATGAATTTTAATAATAGATAAATTTGCAGTTCAAATAAATAATAATTTTCAACCAAAAAAGAAAGAATTTTTCAACAAATAGTTAAATTTTCAGACAAAAATTCCTTTTCATACAAAGAAAAAAGACGTTTTCAATAAAATAGCTTATAGTTCAACTAATGAAATGAATTTTTAATTAAAATTGTAAATGTTTAACCAACAAAATTAGCTGAAAAACAAAAGATGATGAATTTTCAACTAAAATGATAAATATTTAACAGGAATATTTAAACAAGAAGATTTCATAATAAAATTGAAAAAAGATCACAAAACACTATTAATTATTTCCTAACATTTTTAAAAAGTATGTAAAAGATTTTAAATACAAATTTTGCAGTTTTGCATTAATAAATCATTTTTAGGGGACAGAAGGTTTAGAAGGTCTGAAAAGATAAAAAAAAAAGAATTAACCTTATATTCGTGTACAAATTTTTAATATTTTTTATTTTGAAAAATGAACTTTAAGAGATAATTGAACAAGGGTTTTATACAAAATAAAACGAACAAAATTCAGGTAAATTGAAGAAAATATTTAATAGAATTGACAATAATATCAAAAGTTTTCAAGAAAATAAACAAATTTTCTTAAAATTTCTGAAAAAATTTAGAAGATTATAAAGTAATTTTTTGAAATTTGGAATGATATTTGAAAACTTTAAAAAAATTCCTGCCAGTTAAAAATATTTTCAGGAATTTAGGACATTTTAAATAGATAACAATTATTTAAAAACTCAGAAGCATTTTCGATATTCTATTAAATTTTTCTTAATTCCTTCCAAACTTCTAAAAGTCCTAAACATCTTTTAAAAAGTCTCGAATTTTTCATAATATTTGGTAAAATCCTATAAAATAAAAAGACAATTTTTAAATCAATTTTTAAATCAATTTTTTGAATTTTTACGGTTAAAAATAGCAACTATTTGGGTGAAAATTCATATTTCTTGGTTAAAACTATTTTTGGTATAAAATTAAAATTCTTTTAAGTGGAAGTATCAAATAACACGTTTTTCATTAAGAATTCATCTTTTTTAGTAGAAAATTGGACTACTTAGTTGGAAGTGGAACTACTTTGAAACATTGATTTATTTGGTTGATGATTGCTCGTTTTAGTTGAAAAACTTTTTTTTGATTGTTGAAAGTTTAATTATTTAGTTCAAAATTATATTTTCTACTTGAAAACTAATTGTTTTAACTGAAAATTCAACTCGTACATGTTAGGTTTAAAATGTATCTTTTTAATTTGAAAATTCAAATATTTGATTTAAAACCCTTTTAATTTTTTTTCCTATAAAAATTAAAAAAACTGGTTGAAAATTTATGTAATCTGTTCAAAATTGGTCTATGCTGATCGAAAATTCATCTTATTAGTTAAAAATTGATCTTTTTGGTTGAAAATTATTTTTTTTATTATTTAGAATTAATTTTTAAACTGAAAAACTGTTTCACTTTTTGTCGAGAATTAATTTTTTTGATAGAAATGTAATCTTCTTGGTTGAAAATTATACTTTTTTGTTGAAAACTTACTTTGATTTTATTGAAATTACAGTTTTTTACTGAAAATTTAATTATTTTATTTTTAGTTGCAAATTTATCTATTTTAGGTGTAAATTCAACTGTTAGTTGGAAATCCGTTTTTTTTATGAAAGAGTGAAAAATAATTTTTTTAGTTAAAGATTTATCATTTTAGTTGAAAATTCACTTTAGCTATTCCATTTTTTGTGGGAAATTTACCCCTTTCAATAGAAATGTAATCTTTTTCCCTAAAACATCTTCTGTTTTGTAGAAAATTTAACTATCTATTTTTTCTTAAGAACTCACTTCTTTGTTTGAAAAAAATATATTTAGTTACAAATTCGTTTTTTTATAGAAAATTCATATTTTGGGTTATGGTTGAAAATTCATTAATGTGATTAAAAATTAATGTCTTTTAATAAAAATTCGTTTCTTTTTGGATATAAATTAAGTCTTTAATCTGAAGCTGTAAATATTCCATTTTTGCTAAAAAATCCTTTGCATAAATTTTTTTTTTGGTGGAACATTTATTTTTCTAGCATTTTTACTATTCTAATTTTGGTTGAAAAATGATCTTTTTCAGATGAAAAATGTACTTTGTTGAAAACAAGTCTTTTTTGTTGCAAATTAATCTTTTGGGTTGAGAATTCATCATTTAGGATAAAAATTCAGTTCTTAGGTTCAAAACATATATTTTTGATTTAAAAAAATGTATTTAGATTATTTCTACAATTATTTTTGGTAATTTAAGAAGTGTGAAATTTGGACAATCCATAGAGGAAAAATATAATGTGCCGTGATTGATCTTAGGTTGTTTTATTGTGATAGTTGGTGGTGAAAATTTTGGAATTTTGCGACTTTTCATTAAATTGTGTTTTTTAAAAATGTCAAGAGATTACTTTTGCACCTTGAAAGGCACAAGGAGAAAATAAACATTATTAAAGACTGGGATCATTCTTAGAAATCATGTAAGATTTCTTAAAAATCCTTCAACTTCTGAATATTTTTTTGAAATCCCTTAACTTCTTTAAAATCATTTAAAATCTTTAAGAATTAATTAAAATTAATTAAAATCTAATAAAATCCTTTAAATGTGCTTAGATTCTTTAAAATGCCTTCAAAATCCTAAAAATATGCATTTTTTTAAATCCCTTGAAATGTCTTAAAATTTATTAAAATATTTTAAAATATATTTCCAATAAATCGTTTGACATTCTTTAAAATCACTAAAACTGTCTTAAAATCTTATAAAATTTCTTGTAAATCGTTAAACCATTTTGAATTATTTTTAAATCCTTTAAAAAGGAACTTTCGAGTCCCGTCAAGTTCCTATAGTAATTCCTTAAAATCGCTTGAATTTGTTCCTTAAAAATTCTTCAATTCCTACGATTTTTTTTTAATCCCCTCAACTTCTTTAAAAACATTTGAATTCATTCAAAATTAACTAAATTAATTAAAATTGATTAAAATCCTTTAAATTTTCTTAGACTCCTTAAAATGCCCTCAAAATCCTAAAAATCTATGCATTTTTATAAATCTCTTGAAATGTCTTAAAAATTATTAAAATCTTTTTAAATATCTTTTCAATAACTCGCATGACATTCTTTAAAATCACTAAAACTGTCTTAAAATCTTATAAAATTTCTTGTAAATCCTTCTACTTTTTTTAATTATTTTAAAATCCTTTGAAAAGGAATGCTAAAGCCACGCCAAGACCCTATAGTAATTCCTTAAAATCGCGTGAATCCCTAGAAGTCCTGTAAGGTTCCTTAAAAATCCTTCAATGCCTCCGATTTTTTTTAAATCCCTTCAACTTCTTTAAAAACATTTAAAATCTTTAAAAATTATTTAAAATAAATTAAAATATATTGAAATCCTTTAACTGTTCTTAGATTCTTTAAAATGTCTTCAAAATCCTAAAAATCTATGAATTTTTATAAATCCCTTGAAATTTCTTCAAATTTATTAAAATCTTTTTAAATATCTTTTCAATAACTCGCATAACATTCTTTAAAATCACTAAAACTGTCCTGAAATTTTATAAAATCTCTTGTAAGTTCTTAAACCTTTTTGCATTATTTTTAAATTCTTTAAAAAGGAAATTTAAAATTCCGCAAAGTCCCTAGTAATTCTTTAAAATTACTTGTATTCTTAAAAAATATGTAAGATTTCTTGAAAATTCTTCAATTCTTCCGAATTTTTTTGAAATCCTTCTTTACGAACATTTAAAATATTTCGAAGTTTTTTGCAATTGAGTAAAATTGATTCAAACCTTTTAAAATCCTTTACATTTTCTTAAACTGCTTAAAATCGTTGAATTTTTTAATTCACTTGAAATATATTAAAATTGATTAAAATCTTTTTGAATATATTTTCAATAAATCGCTTGAATTTTTAGAAATTATGTAAGGTTTCTTAAAAATTTTTAAACTCCTACGATTTTGTTGTTGTTGAAATTTCTTCATCTTCTTTACAATTATTTAAAATCTTTCGAAATTGACTAAATTGAATTAAAATCCTTTAGGTTTTCTTAAATTCCTTTAAAATATTTCAAATTCTTATATCCCTTAAAATCTCTTCAAATCCCATACAATCTTTTTTAATAATTTTTTATTATCTTGTTTGACATTCTTTAAAATCATATAAACTGCTTTAAAATCTTATAAAATTTCTTCTAAATCCTTTAAACTTTTTGGATTCTTTAAAAAATCTTTAAAATTGCTTGAAAAAAATTCAATTTTTCTGCATTCTTTTAATATTCCTTCAAGTTCTTTGAAATCATTCAAAATCTCTTGAGATTTCCTAAAACAGATTTTCTATAGAAAAATGATAAAAATTGATATAAATAAAAATGTATTAAATTAAAATGCGTTCTATAGAATTCTAATAATTTTTTATAATTTTAATAATTAATAATTCTAATGATTCTATAGAATTCTATAGCAAACTAAATCTGAAATCGAACAGAATAGACTTTTCTTCTAAAAATCTGTAAAATTCATGGGAAAAAATAAATTTTAATTGAAAATAAGATCTAGGATAAGGATTTATTAATTTAATATTTAAACTGACCGGTTTCTGGATCGCAGACACAGCACTCATCGTTTTCCGACTTCTTCTCATTGCCTGGGCAACACGAAACGCACTGATTGTTGAGTTTGTCTAAATGCAGTGGCAGTGTGCAGCCTGTACAGCTGAATTTTCCCGGCCCGGAGCAGCTGCGGCAGCTCTCTTGGCAGTTTTTACAGAGTTGAGTTGGCGAATCATAAAATTGGGCTCCAAGACACTCCATACATAAACCTCCTTCCAACATCGAATGCGCTGGACAGGATGTGCATTCAAGCGGACCTTCTCCTTTAAAAATTAAACAAAAAAACACAGGAAAATAAGAATACTATTTTTAAAAAGTGTTGTAACGATATAGAGGGTGGACATTAAATTAAAAGAAAAAATTCCGGTTTTCTCCCGGTTAGCAAAAATTATTCACGGTTATTGCAATTTATAAAAGTTCGAACCTTAAATCTAAAAATTTTGCCATTTGAAGTAATCGAAATTAAGCTGCAAATTGAAACACTCAAAGTGATACTCTTGAATTTTAAACTTTTAAAATCAAAGTTTAAAAGTTTTCCAATTTATTAAATTTTTTGGTTTGAATTCTGAATAATTTATTAAATATTCACATTTAGTTACAAAAATATAAATCCACATTATACATTTTTAAAATGTAACGATTGGATTTTTTAATAAACTAAACTGAATCTTAAAATGTTTCAAAATTTAGTTCAAAGTCTTGGAATATCTACATGCTGTTTTACATTTGTACAAAGTTTAAATTATTTTTAAAATTTTTTCAGGAATCCCAAACATCTTTTAAAATGATTCGAATTTTTTCTACAATTTAACCAAAAATCCAACAAATTAAAAGAAAATTCCTTAAAACCATCCACATTCATTTTTTATAGTTTTGTGAATCTTTTAAAATATCATCTTGAAATTAATTTTTCAGAATGAAAAATCATTTTCAAATTTATTTTTTTCATTCTTCTCATGCTTTAATTTTTAAAAAACTTCTAAATTTTTTATTTGAAATATTCCGAAATCTATATTTTGTTTTAAATTAGTTTCTTATTAGTGTATATTTTTTTATTAGTTTAAAGTTTAGTTTTTTTGTTTAGTTTTAAATAACTGATTTATAATTATAACCTATTTTAAATGAACAGATAGTTATTTTCAAATATTAAGTAATGGTTATTATTTTTAATTACAAAATTTCAAATTTAATGGTTTAAAGGTAGAATATTTTAAACTGAAACAAAATTCAAAATGTAATAAAAGAAATTTAAACAGTTTTTTAAACAGTAATATTCACTTTTTAATCCTTTAAGTAAAGTATTTAATTGTTAAAATCTTTAAAAATGCATGTGAAAATTCTTTAAATTAAAATAAAATAATAAATAATAAAATAAAATAATAAAATTATAAAATTAAAACTGAAATATAAAATTTTTAAAGTAAAAGATTTTGGAATTACGCCTTCTAAACTGATCGATATCATAATTGAAGAAAATAATATTTTCACTAATTATTTAAAAATTACTTGATATATCTCGAAATTTTGAAAAAATATTATGTGCTGTTAATTTTTTTCACTGGAAATGAGAATTTTCAAACAAAAATAATCATCAAGATTCCCCATTTTCAACCATTTTTGGTTATGTGAGCGTTTTAAACCGGAAATAAGTATTTTTAAACATAAATTATCATATATCAAAGGTAACAAATTTTTCAGCAATTTTTTTCGGTTTTGTTAAAATTTTTACATTTTAACTTATTTTTTTACATTTTTTAACATTCAAAAAATCATTAGATTTTGAAGCTTCATTATTTTTTAACAGTTTTAAGTTACGTTATAATATATTTATATATCTAATTTTTGTGTAAAAAACAACAGCGTTTTAAACAAAAAAATTGAAGTTTCAAAGCAAAAATCCTTATAATTTAAACTGAAACAAAATTTGAAATGTAATCAAAATAAATTTTAAAAGTTTTTTAAACAGTATTATTCACTTTTTAATCCTTAAAGTACAGTATTTAATTTTTTTAAGCTTTAAAAATGCATTTGAAAATTCTTTAAATTAAAATAAAATAATAAAATTAAAAAATAAAATCTGGAATAAAAAATTTTTTAAGTGAAAGACTTTGGAATTACGAATTCTAAACTGATCGATATTATAATTGAAGAAAATAACAATTTCACTAATTATTAAAAAATTCCTGGATATATCTCGAAAATTAAAAAATATATTATTTGTTGTTAATTTTTTTCACTGGAAATGAGAATTTTCAAACAAAAATCATCATCAAGATTCCCCATTTTTAACCATTTTTGGTTATGTTATCGTTTTAAACCGAAAATGAGTCTTTTTAAACATAAATTATCATATATCAAAGGTAAAAAATTTTTGAGCAATTTTTTTCGGTTTTGTTAAAAATTTTACATTTTAACTTATTTTTTTTACATTTTTTAACATTAAAAAAATCATTAGATTTTGAAGATTCATTATTTTTTAATAGTTTTAGGTTACGTTATAATATATTTATATAACTAATTTTTTGTTTAAGAAAACCTACAGCGTTTTAAATAAAAAATTGAAATTTTAAAGTAAAAATCCTAGTAATTTAAACAATATTTAGAGCCTATTACCAACTTTGGATTATATTTGATTGTTAGCGAAAAATGGTATTTTTAATTAAAAAATTAGATTTAACAGACGATTCACAACTTCAAACAATTTTAGGTTACGTTAGAATTTTTCGCCAAAAATTGGTATTTCAAAACAAAAATCACTGTAGTTTGAATAAAACTTGCAAGTTTTGAACAGTTTTAGGTTATACTAACATTTTAGTGTTATATTTTTCTTCGGAAATTGGTATTTTCGGTAAAAAAAATAATTTTAAAACAAAAAAAAATTGCAGTTGGAACTAGATTTTTCAATTTTTGAATAATTAAAGGTTTCATTAACTTTTTAAAAAAGGAAATCTGTTTTTAAAAACGAAAATCCTTAGGATTTGAAGGTTCATAATTTTTTTTATCAATTTAAGGTTACTTTAGCGTTTCACACCAAAATCTGGAATTAAAAAATATATATTATTATATTTTTGAACAAAACTTATAATCTTTTAACAGTTTTAGATTATTTTTGTGTTTTCCGTCGAAAAATGGCATTTTTAATAACAAAAATTAGATTTTAAAGATGATTCACACGTCTCAACAATTTTAGGTTATGTTATCGCTTCACACACAAAATTTGTAAAAACATGAATAATTATAATAATAATAAAATAAATAAATTATAAATAATTTAAAATAATAAATAAAAATTAAAAAATTAAAAATTGAAAAAATTAAATTAACTTAAAATTAAATTGCATTAAAATTAAA